>WBMZ01006467.1:0-78960 GCA_013400975.1 Atrichornis clamosus
CTCCGCGGCGAGTCCCTCCCCGCGGCGGCGTGACCCTGCGCAGCCCCGGCGCGGAGCTCCGCGGAGCGCGCCCCAGCCCCGCCATCCCGCGCGGAACGCTCTGCGGGGGCGGAAGGCGGTGGGAGGTGCAGCTGCGCGGCCCCCGGCGCGTCGCAAGCCGAAGTAAATCCCCCTCTCCATCCCTCAGCGCCCCCCCGTCAGTAACTTTTCTCGCCGTGCCCACGCCACTGCGCGGTGCGGGGAGCGCGGCCAGCCCAGCCACCTCCGCGCCCCTCCGCGGGGCGGAGAGACGAGAGAGAGGGGGAGGGGGGATGCGCAGAGAGGACGTGCTCCTCCTCTTCGCAGGACCCGAAAAGCTTCGGCCTCTCCCGGTTGGAACCGGCCGGCATCTGCCCGAGGCATGCGCCGTGCGCGGCCGGTGCAGGGACGGGGCTGGGCGGGGGATGCAGGGCGGGGAGACGGGAAGCCCCGGACCCCCGAGTCCTGTGAGGTGCATCCCCGAGAGATTCATGAGCGCCTCCCCCTGCTCGGTGGCAGCTCCCAGCCGTAGCAGCTGTGCCTCTCCTCAAACTTCACCTGTGCATCCCCTCTGGGACTTGCACCCCTTGTGAGCCTCAGCTGTGCCTCCCCCTGCAAGGTGCAGCCATACATCCCATGAAAGTTTCATCTGTGTTTCTTCCTCGGGTAGAAGGTGCACCTGTGCACCCCCGTTCACCCATCCCTCTTTAACATCCCTGTATCCCGCTGCTAGGTGCACATGTCCCTGTGAGGTGCACCCGTGCACGCTCCCTACAAGTTTCATCCCTGCATAGCCCCGGGAGATGCAGTCACTCCTCAGGGAGTGCGGCTGTGTCACTGGCACTCTGCAGGATCTGCTGCCCCGGAGCTCATAGGCTACGCTTTGGTCCTCAGGAAGATGCAGTGACTGGATCTTTGCTTCAAGCTAAAGCTTGATTTCTCCGTGATGATTTCATAGTGGTTTCATTGCTTCACTTTTCTACTAAAAATTGTTCAGGAGTGTGAGAGAAAGGAGAGGGGGAAGGTTTAGATAAGGACTTGGAAGCCTTCCCACACAGAGGAGAAGTGCCAGCGCCCCACAGGCTGGTGCTGCATTGGGCATCCCTGGTAATAAGCTGTTCCTCGGGTGGCTGTGGGACCTGCCCGTGTCCAGGCACTGCAGCGCTGCCAGCCTGCTCGGGTGCCTGCAGAGATCCCCTTTCTAACAAGCATTGCCTGCAACTGCAGCCGAAGCAACCTCCAGCTCCCAAAGCCTGTCATGGTCTGCACTGGAGATCAAAATGTGGGATTATAAAAGATGTCATGGCACAGGTACAATAGTGGATGAGTTGGCCAAAAGAGTATCTCCTGCTCAAAAGTGAAGTCTCTCCTGGGAAGGAGATCACCCCAATGAGGAGGGGCAAGGCACATGGCATCCTTAGATCCCCTCATCACATCTCACCTCATCAAGGAAGGAGCAGTTGGATTTCTGAGCTTGGGAGATACCTGGCAGCCCCAAATTCACCAACACAGAGTCTGTGGGTGGGGGAAAAAAAAAATTTAAAAATCAGGGCAGCGTTTGCCTTTGAATTCTGAAAGCTTCGGGCCAAAGATAGGAGGTTGCTGTTTCAGAAATATATTTAAGATATTGCTTAGTTCCCACATGCCTGGGTTAAACAGGCATTTATTTTTGTTTCATCCTTTCTAGTCAGATGCATTCCTTATTTATGAAAATACTACAGTAATAAAAACAACTAATTTCTTTAAAAAAATATAAAAACAACCTACTGCAGTTATGTAACAGCCAAGGGAGCTCCCAGTTCCGGGCTATGGACCTGAGTGTTTGCAGAGGAGTTATCTTTAGAAAAGCACTAAATACTTGTTTACTATTTATGCTGCCACATTTCAGTATCTTATGAGCAGTAATTAATATCTCCTGTTCCCCTGAGATAAGGGGGTATCATACTTGGCCACAGCAAGGGAACTGAGGCACAGAGGGATGCAGTGATTTATGCATCATCATGCAGTGACTCAAAGAAGATACAAAGAATCGGACCAAATTTTCTGAGTCCTTTCTTGCTGTCTGAATGCCAAACTTTGCCTTTCTTACTGCAAAGCCAGGATTCAGCTTTCTCTGTAAGTAGGGGTGAAGGGGAGGTTCGGGGGTTCTGCATGATGGGTAGGAGGGAAGGAGAAAAAGCTGGAAGCTCTGACTGACCGAAGCAAATGGCACTGAAAATTAAGGGCCTCTCTGAATCAATTGCAAAAGTCAGTCAGGTTTGCAGACGGCAGATTTGGGTTCTTGGAATGAAAAGGATATTGTTAACAGCAGCTTGCTGGCAAGGCAACTGCTCTGCCAGGAGCTTTTGGTCTTTGAGAACACAGTTGTTATCCCAAGTCACTGAAGATTTTACTCTTGAGTTTACTTCTGCTCCTTCAGGACCTGAGGGTAAATCTCCCGCATGCCATGACCGACTGCTGAACCTCACGGATAGAACTAATTTAATTAAGATGGACAGTTTAAAGTTTGAATATCGTGCTGGTGCTCTCAGCAGCTCTCGCTGCTCAGTGTAAAACAGGAGATTGTACAGATGTTTGATCCTTTGGTATGTTGGGGAAAAAACCTGGCATAATGAGGGCAGGCTGTGCAACTCTGGGGGCTGAGGATGTTTGAGTATTTCAGTAAAAAACACGCTTTGCCTTCAGCAAGTCTGCTTTAGGCTGACTTTGCTTTGGATTAGCACATCAAACCAGTAAGTCTTGGAAATGTCATTATTTATCCTTCCCAAATTGGCAGCTCTCATCTTGGGTCAAGGGGAGTCACTCCCTCCCATGAGTCGTAGGAAGCACCCAGCAAACGTAGAACAGAATTATCACTTCCCCTGCCGTCAAGCTCACACCCTGCTCTCGGTCTGAAATTCTGGGTTTCTGTCCAACCCTGCGCTTTGCTTGACTTGAAACATTTTCCAACTAGATTTTGCTGTAACTCTTGAAGCAGTGAGATCTGTGTGACTGCAAATGAAGCAAACAACTTGGGATGAGCAGTTGCTCTCTCCAAGGATCTACACCTAAGCAGTGGGGAACACCAAGGCAGGTCCCCTGCAAACATCCATGACCCACTGCTCAGTGTCTGCTGGACAGGGAGAGGTCCTGCTGGCTCTTCTGCAAAAGCTGCAAGCAGCCACAAACCTTTGCTCATCAGGGGCTGTATCTATCAACCTCAGCAATTAACTGGTTGACAGCAAAAGCTGCCCCAGGTTATATTAATGCAGCGATTCCGGAACAGCTCATCCCAGCAGGATGAGGCTGAGATTTGTCAGGGATGGCTCCCACCCTGCCTTTTGCTATGTTTCCATCAGTGAGCAGAGGGTACGATATTCAGGTTTAAAGATCTCAAATACCATCCGGTTCTCCTCCAACCTGGACCTTGGTCATTTCAACTGTTTTTTCCACGCTTGACCCAAGATGCCCGGAGCAAAATGAGTACCTCCAGCACCACCGGCTGTTTGGTCACAGCAGCCTCCCACCCTCTCGGTTTGCTGGGCTGGGAAAAAAGTAAAAGCCTCTTTGTTGACTGCAGATGTGCATATGAATGTGAGGCGTTTGCCTAATAAATGTCTTCCTAAAGGGGGATTAATTAGCATCCTAAGATTTGCTCATTGCACTCCCTTTGACTGCAGCGGCTCTGCAGCACCTTCTTTTAGGGATGCTGATTTCCCGCTGGGAGCGTGTTGCTGGCCCCTTTCCTGCTGCACAGACCCCCAAGGCTGAGGATTCCCAAATCTGCTCAGGAGCCGACACTGGCAGTGGCACCTGTGCTGTGTGAGTGTCTGGCAGTAACCACGCACACATCCTGGATTCCCCACCCTGCCGTACGCTGTGACCCACCACGGCAGTGAAGGCTCCCTCCTTCCCTGCCCGTCTGGGTGCCGCGAATAAGTCACTATAAAACCTGACATGCCGAATTATTTCTAACTGGTAAAAATCCATGAATTGGTAACCAGGGCCAGAGGTGGGATCTGCTGACACACGTAGATCTCTACTGGTGTTGGAGCTGGCTGGCCTCCGCTTTGGGCACAGGAAAGGAGGAAAACCAGCCTCTTTGGAGTCGCAGAGCCTCACAACCCGACGTGGACCTCATATAGATCGAATGAATCATGTGCTAAAAGCAGTTGATTTTGTATGTAAAGGGAGTTCAGGGTGACTAGCTCAGCTGTGGAAGTCTCCGCGGGGGATCTCTGAAGATTAATCTCTTCCTACAACTTTTTCGAGTTGAAAGAATTTTGTGGGTTGTGAATTAAATACAAATGTTTCCCAAACAGTGTGCACGCCCACGGCTGGCTTTATCCTCTGCCGAATGGGGATTTTGGAACTTGCATGTACATTTAATGTACAATAACATCTACGTTGGAGAAACCCCACTCTAGATCAAAGCAACGTTAAAATCTGAGCTATGTAGCAATTATTCAGAGATTTATCTAGAGCATCCTAGTGCAGCCGTGAGGAATACTTTCAAACAAGGAAGTGTTCAAGGCTGGAGTGAATGTGGCTCTGAGCAACCTGGCCTAGTGGAAGGTGTCCCTGCCCCTGGCAGGAGGGCTGGAACTGGATGATCTTTAGGGTCCATTCCAAATGAAACCATTCCATGATTCTATGATTCTGTAGAGATTTAAAGCATCTTCATTTAAGGAGTAGTATTTCCTGACACTAGATATGAAATCCTGGAGAGACAATATGTCTTTCTTCCTGGTAATATTTTTGCTGCAAGCTTAATTAAAAAAAAAAAAAAAGTTGGGTTTTTTCTCCAGATTTTACCAGACACTTTCACTTTGATTAGCTGTAGGAGACACAGATGTGCAAGCAGAGCAAAGCTCCATGATGTACGGGAGAGGCTGTCCAGGGGCTGTGTTGGGAGCACAATGCTCTGAAGGAGGGACCAGTTCTGCATGTGTCCCGAGAAAAGCTGAGAGCATGAGAGCTCTTATGCACGTGGGAGTAACACAAGTGGTGTGAGCCAGAAAATGCTCATTTCTTGGGGTTTTCAGTGTAGGACTTTGCACCTTCTTCGTAAATTAACAACACCACTTTGGAAAATTACCTGCCTCCACAGGCAGTTCCTGCTCTTGCTGTAAATAACCTCCAGCCACCTGAATTTTGGCTACCTGCTTGGGTCAGCAGGGTAGCACTATTACAAAATCTGCTGTATCATGAACAACTCTGTCAATGTGTATCCATCTTTGCTAAGGAAGAAGAGGAGAACATGAGGTTAATGACTGTACTTTTGACCAACAGCTATTTTGCTGGTGTTTTAAACAATGATTGTTTTAACTGACAATCACCAAAGTACAGCTGTAGCTTTATGATGGGGCTTGGATGAGCAGCATCCTATTTACCCTCCACATGGCAGGCACTGCAGCCTGACAGCAGACGTGGGGGAAGGAGTTTGAAAAGGATCAAGGAGAGGTAAAAGGAGGAAATCAGGAAGAAAGTTAGAGCAGAGAAGGTATGAGGATGTTCTGTAGCAAGGAGAGGAAAATTAGGTGTCAAACCAACAACAGGTAGAAAATCTCAAAATACCACTACTGAATGCCCTGGCTCAAGATGAGCTCTGCAATGATAAGGCAGGAAAAGATGTGGCAAGGTTATTTAAAGTTTTTCTGGCCACATTTGAGAGTCAGTTCTGCTGCTGAGCAAAGGAAAGTCACATTTTCAGCTTGGCCTGCAAGGCTGCCCTGTAACTGCGTGCAGGCACCAGCAAGTGCCCCAACTCCTCCAGCAGCAGTGGGTGTCTAGCCTCAGGGGAGGCAATATAGATCATCCCCGGTATGGGTTGGGCTCATATCAGAACTGATTTTACACTGGTTTTTCCAGCACTTGATCCAGGCTGGGATTTTCTTCTCCTTGCATAATGCCTTTCAGCAAGGAGCTGAGGCAAATTTTCAGGTATTTCCAGTTTTCCTGCTTCGTCATGCCTCCAGGCACCAGTGCTGGAAGAAATGGGCCACAAGTTCCCTCTTCTCTGTACGTGGGGTGGGGGGACCCTAGCTCCAGATGACACAGAGACCTGGACTCCTTCTGGAGAAGCAAAACCTATGGTGGAAGGAAGCATCTGACTGATCCACCCCTTCTCTGTCTCGGGGGCCTAAAGTTCTTAAAATCATAGTTCCCACAGCTGCCTGATGTTCGTTCCTCTTCTCCACAGAGATCTAGGAGCCTGGCATCCTCCTTGGGGACAGTGTGATCATGGGGAGGGGTTTTGGGCATCATCAGCTACAGTCTGCAAAGGGGTTTTTGGGGAGCCAGGGACAGACTCTGAGCTGGCCACAGGCAGCAGCACTCAGATGTCCCCCCTGCAAAGGGCACTCTGAACACATGCTCAAGGAAGGTTCCACCCCAAAGTTCACTGGTGGGGCAGGAGGACAGACCTGCTGGAGCAGACACAGTCACACATCATTGGTTTCCAGTGTCAGATGTAGACCTGCCCAGAGAACGAGGAGTCCCCATTTTCCTTGGGTAGACAAAGCTAGAGCAGCTTCAGCCTGGGGTCTGCTGAGAAGTTCAGTTTGTTTTCTCTGTGTGCTGCTCTGATTTTGCTGTGGCGGGGGATGCTGTGGTCCTGGGGTGCCATATTTCCTTTAAAACTGAAGTCCTAAAAACTTGTGAAGTTTGAAAGATCCAGTGGAATTTTCATAATGGTGAAGTTTGATTGCACTGGGCAAGTTCACAAAATGTGATGACATCTCACAGCATTGCAGCCGGGAGCAATGAGCACAGCCTGGCACCCTACGGAGGCCAGGGCACGGACGAAGCCATCCTGCCATTGTGGATGGATAAAACTGTGCTGAAGCACATTTGATGTGAGCCACCCTTGAGCCACCTGTGATCCTGCATCCTCAGTGTTGGCGCTGAACTGCGCCCTCCATATCAGACAGCTGCTGTGCTGTCCCTGTCTGTTTGTCCAGCTAGAAAACTGGGTGAGCACCTTCCCAGAACGAAACCACTATGCAAACACACACTCATGCCATTATCCTGCAGCTCACAAATGAATTTGAACTTGATTAAAAACCAAGGCAGAGCAACTGATGCAGCAGGGGCCAGGCAAGAGGTGCAGGACTGGAGCTGCAAGGGCTGGATGACAGCAGGTGTTTTCAGAAAGCAGGAGCCTGTGATGCTGGAAAAAATGGGCCTTATTGTGAGAATCCCAACATCGCCCAGTCAATGCCCAGGGAAAGGAAGGAGGTTTGCACGTCCTTAAGGTAGACAGCTTCGTGCTGGTCTGACTCGAGGATGAATTCACTCCAAACTTGGGAGAGGTGCAAGTAACTCTTTGGGAAACAGAGAGCCAGTGTGACTTCAGCTGCAGAAGGTGCCTCTTGGGTGGCGAGGAGCCAGACGAGCTAATCTCCCCACGTTCGGGTTTTGTTCTTGGATTTTTGCTCCACCTTGGAGCCAAACATTGGTCAGCCCCGAGATGTCTTAGGATGCTCAAAGGGGAGTGATGCCACCCCAGGGGACAGCGCTGGCCCAGGGAGGTGGGAGCGCTGTCCTTCCCAAGCTAAGGGAGGACAGTGGGGTTCATCCCGCACTGTGCAGCGCTGTGCAGGGAGCAGGAGAAAGCAAATGAACACAGACCTCCAGTGGCCCTCCCAAGTACTACATGGCACTGTCACTGTCACTGTCATTGCTTCCCCAGGGAAGGGGACTTCGCCTGAGGCGCCTCTTCTTCCCCTGACACTGCAAGTGCACAAACAAGAGTTCATGGGGGTCTTGTAGGAAAGCAAAGAGATATGGAAGAGCTACTCCTCCCTGTTTCAGTGGCCAGTGCCCCAAGCACAAGGTTGGCTGAGACTGCAGGCTGTGCTTCAAGTCTTGGGGAGGAGACAGGACAGTGCCGTGCAGCGAAGCACTGTGTGCCACTGCCCCGTGGCAGTCCTGGGCTCTGTCTCACTTTTGAGGCCCAGAGCCTGCAGCTTGTGTTAGGAGAGTGCTCGCAGCCACAGGTCCTTGGAAATTCAGACAAACCTACACAGTCCTAACGTGGGTCTGGGAGCTGGTGTGGGCTCAGCTGCTTACAGCCCCCGCTGGGCATTGGAAACACGGAGCTTGAGAGCAGGTGAGACTCTCAGGGATTTCATTTCCCAGACTTGACCATATGCTTTCTTACAGCGAGGGACCAACACTCAGGAATGCCCCGTGGGAAGCATATTGAAGGTCCAGAAAAGGTCTGCCCCAAGGATTTTTACAGTATATCACCAGGACAAGCGCCACACATAACCTACCACCCGCAGGAATGGGTGTGTATGGAAACCCTGTGCTTCCCTCCCTCCCTCTCTCCCTTTCCTCCCTGACTCTTTGAGAAACACAGGGGCTTTCCTATGTCATCCTCCCTCCTGGTGTTCTCATCCAGGCAGGCCTAAGGCTTGAACTTATCAGTTTCATGTGATTTCATCAAAACCCTTCTAACACCCAGCACTTCTTCATGCACCTCTATTGTAAATACCTCCATAAGGAATGGTTACTCATTTACAAGGCAGTGCTCCATGTGCCAGTCTGCTGCTCCTGGGAGAAAAAAAAGTAGCAAAATAAAATCCTAGGGTTTGGTGATGTTTCCCTGGGTTTAACAATGACCAGGGAATTAGGTTTGATGCTTTTTTCTTTTGTGACCCCTTTGCACCACATGGGAAAGCTAGTCTTACTTAGCATAGTTTCTTAGCCCTGTCCCCTCCATGGCTTTTTCTGACTTCCCTGATGTCCATCACCTTCCCGCCATGCCCTCTGCAAGAGGCAGAGTCATCTCAAAATTCAGGACAAATGATTTAGATACCAAGGAGGTATCCTGTGTGGCTATGACAAACAGGTTTTATAAGGGAAAAGCCAAGAGCAGTGCTGAACAGAAAAGGGAAGATCAGAGCTTTTGAGTTCAAGGCTTAGTGTCTAATTTCAGCATGTGAAGATTGAAACCTGGTAAGAAAAGCCTCCTTCCTGCTGTCCCCCATCCACCCACTGGTGCTCCCTGGGGAATTGCTGCTGACTGCTTCAAAATTCAATTTCTGCACTAGCACGGGCATGTTGGGCCTGGCAGTAACTGCTTTGCCAGACAACTGGCTGCTCATCACTGCCTGCATGCTGGGGGACAGAGCTGCTGGGATGTGGTGCTGGGATAGGGCCACAACTCCCAGGGCTGCGAGAAGCCTCATGCTTTTGGGTCAGCAGCCCCTGCACTCTGCTGTGCCTCCATGAGTGGCACACCAAGGCTCAGGGCTCAGTGCCTTGCTCAGAAACAGGGTGGTTTTGCTGAGGGTTGGAGCCTTAAATCAACAGCACTGAGCCAACAGCTTTGCCCATCCCATCCCATCCCATCCCATCCCATCCCATCCCATCCCATCCCATCCCATCCCGTCCCGTCCCATCCCACGACCACCTGATCCAGCTGTATCCTCCCAGTGTACACTGGGGTGCCCAACCTAATGGGAAAGCCTTTGGGGGTTCACAGGTTCCCTTACTGATGCTCACCCTCTGCTGCTCCCTGACTACCCCGTGCTATTTCCAGTACATCTCCAGAAAATAGCTCACTCCCCCCGACACCACTGTCTCTCTGCAGCAGGGAGCGAACTCAGCAATTTACCAGAGGGATTCTGATTCCTATTTTAGACTCCTATTTTAGCCTTCTTTTTCTTTCTAAATTTGTTAAGTTAATCCTTTTTACAGCTCTGGGAGCAAGGTGCTGCCGGTGCAGCATCACAGTGCCCACAGAAAGATGTACTGGCTTCACAGCCTTACTCCCTGCAACCTGCTTTCCTCACCTTGCCCCCACGAGCCTCCTTTAATTTGGACAATAAAAGATGCTCTGAGCTAACCAGCTGCTTTTTATGACTATTATTATTTTTAAAGCTGCAAACATCATCATCTCTTCAACTACAGCAGAGAAGGTGAAACGGAAAATGTGGGCCTGGGGTAGGCCTGATCCAGAATGGCAGCAGTGAAAACTTAAGAGTCCTAATGTAAATCAAAACTGTGGGTTATATCCATTACCTTGCAATCTGCTCCATCTCCATATCCCTAATTGCAAATGGCCCTTCCCAAGACCATGCTTTGCCATGGGATCTGCCTTGTATCTGCCATGTGCAGAAACCTGGTCGCTAGAAAATCTGTGTGTAACATCTGCGGGTCATCTCAGTTTCAGTGGATGGGAAGAGGCTGATATGCTGTGGCCATGCAAGTCTCTTTTCAGTTGTTTTAGCACATCAACACACTGGTACAACCAACCCAGACGACATCTGTAATTTCGGCAATGCCAGCTATGTATCATCTTGACTCATTTTCTATTAGATCCAGCTGTTCTGGCTGATATGCTATTGACCTTTTCACCTGGTTCAGCTCTGGGCTATCAGGAGGTCACTGGATGCCTCTGAAACAGGATCAGTGCTTACAGCTCTTCTGCTGGGATGAGGAGGGATTTCATCCACCTCTTTTGAGCATGAGCACCTTGAAAGATCAGCTGGCCTTTGCCACCAATACAAGGTCACTGCCATATCTGCAGGCTTCAGGAAACATCAATAAATCAGTCTGCCCCTGAAGTTTCAATAAACTGTGTAATCTGGAAAGCTCAGCAGCTCATGCCCCTGCTCCTGGGAACCACAGGTTCACATTGCAGCAGGACCAGGTCCTGACTTCAGCTTTGTTAGGTGGGAAGAGATGCCATAGTGCATGTACTAAAAATACCTATTAAATATCATGTAGCAGGCCTGCTCCAGGGGAAGCATAGCCAGGGCTTGGGAAAGGGGGGAGGACAGAAAGGCATGGTGAGAATCTGACCAATACATAACATTGCAATACAGGAGATGGGAAGTAAGCAGAGCACAAAATACTGGAATATCATATTTCATAGAGTGACTTGCTCTTGTGGCCAGTGACTTCTCAAAGTAGCTTTATTTTTAACTTTTGTCCATCTGTTTGCCCATATTCAGCCACTAAAACAGCATTCCTGGTTGAGAAGAGGCCAGAATTTATGCAGACTTCCTTCATTAAGTAAGGAGCAAGTACTTCCATACTACTCCTGATCAAAGTTAGTCTGAACTGTCATTAAAAGCCTTTGGAGATGGGAAGTCTGCAGCTTTCTTCAGTAACTTAATTTCTGGTTTTATTGTCTGGTGTTTAAATCTCCTTTTAGTTACTTTTCACGTCTAACTCAAGTCACTTTTGCTGGATATTACTCCAATTACCTCCTGTCCTCCTTTCAGAAGCTGAGGGACAATGATTGACCATCTCCAGCTTTACAGCAACTTTTTACACATTGAAAAATTATTACCTTTTGGCATTTTCCTTCATTTTCTAGACTAAACAAGTCAAGACTCATCTGAAACTCAGAGATTCATCTCCTTGTTGCAACCATTGTAATTTGCAGTGTTTCTGCCTTGGTTCCCGATTGCATTGCCACTGCCTGACTTCTCCAGGAGGCTTCCCAGGAGAGGACAAAACCTGTGTCTTTGGCTTTGAGCTTTTTGGTGGTTTTGGCTGCTTCTGTTGCTGTGAACAGGAAAGGAAGTGGAGCAGAATCTGTCCTGCAAGGCTTTTGCTTTGTCTTTGCTCAGGGCAAAAGCCTGTGCAACATTCCTGGAGCAGGGCAGCCTGGGCTGGTAGTACATCTTTTTGGGGGAACAAGCTTGGATATCCTTTCCCTCTCCTTCCTATAGGGAGAAAATGGAAATCTGCTCTCCCTGGGTTTTTTCCACAGGTTTTGTTTTCTCTCTGTAGGTGGGAACTTATGTAACTGGTGTGCTGTCACAGAAGGCCACCTGGGCCAGATGTCCTGCACCTTCTGGGAAAAGGAGGACTGGAGAAGGACAAAAGGCAATTCAGCCCCCATACAACACTTCCATACCATAGTGATGTTTGGTTTGCCTATGGTTGGGTCTGCATGAAGCTCCCCTCCCCTGGGCCCCCAGTGCTGAAGGCAAATTCTGAAAATTTCATTTTTGCTTTTGATAATTCCACGCACGTCTCAGAGGCCCCAAGGGGAATCCAACTCCTGCTCAGGGACTTCCCTCCATCACTTGTGGAAGGCATCAGGCTGTTTGTGGACTGGAGGCACACACTGGGAACAGCACGTTTAGCTCGCTTTGCTATCTCAGAGGGACTGATTGCAGGGAACAGCTGGTCCGGCCAGGAGAGAAGTGCGATAGCGAAATGCCAGATGAGTAAGGCTGAAGAGAGCAAGTGCTGTCTTGCCTGTCCCTTCCAGCAGATCAAACCAAAATTGACCCCAAGAAAGTCACTCAAATGAGAGGCAAATGGAAGTCAGTGCCTTAATTTTAAGAATAAATTTTCCCCACAAAAAAGGATGTGTTTGAAGGATCCAGCACCCTGCCTCTCTTGTACCCTGTCTTGATGCTCAAAGACTCCCAGGATTTTTTACTGTACTGCTAGTAAGGCTCAGTTTTTCTACCAGAGGCAATCCCCGTTGTAAATCCTGGTTGTAAATCCTTGTAAAAATCATGCTGGGTACAGGTCCTACAGCTTCCTCCAGGGACATCTACCTCCTCAGCCCGGGGGCAGGTGGCCATTGCAGGGGACACTCCAAGACTGTTGGTGTTTCTCACCCCAAGGCACTTTGCAAACCTCTGCCTTTCCTCCTGAGCCAGCCTTAGCTCAGTGTGTGTGGGAGAGCAAGTTGTCAGCCACTGAAACCTCCTGCCAGAGTGTTGAGGCTGGGGTGGAAGTGCTGAGACTCTGCAAGAACTTTGGTCTGAATTTAGAGGTCTTAACATTAAGTGTCCAGTTTAATCACGGTGCTTAATATCAGGAGAGTGACGAGATCAACCCACCAGACTCAACTACCTCAGCAGTGGGGAGAAACTCTGCAGGAAAGGGTATGAACACAGCCATAATTTCACTCTTCCAGTAACATTCAGATGGAGAAGCATTTTCTCTTTAGGCAGATGAGGACAGGATAATGTTGTTGCCTAAACAGAGGAAGGTGATGCCATTTCACAGCCTACCTGGTGTCCAGCTGTTCTGTATGGGCAAGAATCTGCCCCAGACCCCCTGTAACAGCCATCAGTCCCCTATAGATGGCCCAGTGCCCACAGAGCACCTTAAATGGTGGTGGTCTGTGCCTCTACATGGGCAGCTGAATGGAGCCTGTGCTGGCCCTGCTCTGAAAAACCAGACCCTGGTTGCAGGTAGGCAGTACCCGGTGGGGACACCTGCATCCAGACTCCAAGATGTCAGTGCCTGGGAGTAGAGCAGCTCCACTGACTGTTGACTGTTAGTGTGGCTGTTCGGGTTAAATGGGCAGTTGCACAACTGGGCTTGGGGTAGCCCTTGTTTTAGCTGCACACACTGCAGCCTTCCCTGCAGAACAATGTCTGGCCCACAAGTGT
Organism: Atrichornis clamosus; assembly: GCA_013400975.1. Lineage (NCBI taxonomy): Eukaryota > Metazoa > Chordata > Aves > Passeriformes > Menuridae > Atrichornis > Atrichornis clamosus. Next base: position 13,380 of record WBMZ01006467.1, read on the forward strand.
GTGTAGCCAGAGCTCGGCAGAGTGTGGTTTTCTCTCCCAGTGAAATTTGTTAGGGTGTCAAAGAAAAGAAGAATAAATCTGTTATGAGTTTCCATGAAAAGCCACAACCACAGAAGTGTTTTCCAGCTGTAAACCTGAAGAAAGATTCCAGTGTGTGCAACTGAAACGTTTCACTTCCATTTAAAGAGTGCAGTGATTGCCCGTCACCCTGCTCCAGCTGCAAAACAATATGTGTTCAGCAGTGTCAAGTGCGGTTCAAAAAAATACTTTTCCAACTTGCAAAATTACTTGAAGACAACTTTTTTTTTTCCAGCAGAACACAATGTTTTTTAGCTCATCTGATCAATTTTTAATTTTCCCATGAATCTTGTTAGCCCAGCAGCAATCCAATCAACTCCAAAGGGTAGCTGGGCTCTGCCATTTCTATGAGCACAAGAGGAATAAATGTGGCATGTGGAGTGATTTATGCGAGTTCACTTGTGTTTCCCAGTTGTGGTTGCAGCTCCCCTGCAGCTTCAACACTCTTCAGGAATCTTCTTGCTTCTTGCCCTACTGCTGCGCTCCTGAATGCGCTGTCTGGGTCTCCCATCTGTGCCGCTGTCTCCCAGCCCACCCACACCAAATCAACCTGTCACTGTGACGAGTGTGGAAAAAGGAGGCAGGAGTGGGGCCAAGAAGTGTGTATGTCAGCCCACCTGCCTGCCCAGCAGTGTCGGGCCAACACCTCCACCAGCCTGCTCTGACTGTGGTGGCAAAAGGAGGAGACGTCAGGGGAGGACACCAAGGCTGGGTGTACAGTGGCACAAGGGAGTTAGGAGCTAGTGGCACTTGGAAGTTTAATTCAGAAAGATGTATTTTGGAGGGAGGATCCCACTTCTGTGCATGAGGAAAATATCTGGTTGGGGAACAAGACAGAGGCAGTCATTTTGTTATTATGTGTCTGAAAGGATCATGGATTTCTGATGAGCTCTGAGACCTGCAGAGCTTCTCCTGGGCCTGAGACGTGAAGTCAAGCATGGGATGAAATCAGTTCCTGGGATGAGTTAATATTTAGCATTATCGACCAGGGAATGGGAGAGAAGGCAGGGAGGGAGGCTGCGCATGGCAGTCAGGCCTTGTGTCCTCCCAGGCACAAGAGTCATGGAGAGAGGCCCAGCTTGGGACTTTCTCCCTCAGGGTGAGCAGAAGCAGTGATTGAGCCAAGGCACTGGAGAGCAGAGATCCCAACCAGATCCCTGCAAGGGGAGAAACAAAGGTATTCCCACTACTCTTTCAATCTCTAAATGCCGTTGAGAACATACTCAATGACTCAAGTTATGCTGTTTGCGGAGAGTCATCATTCTTAAGAAAAAAGTCAAGTGAAGCTGAGATCCCAGCAATACTTATAAGCCCCTCCTGGATGCTAAACTCTTTGGGGATGTCAAATTCCCTGGAGTATTTGCATGTTCTGCATCTCTAAAGCACATAACACAGCACAGACCCACTTCCCCTCTGTGATCTCTCTGGCTGCAGCAGGAATGTGTTGCTCTGGTGTGGCCTCATGGCTCCTCTCCAACACATCAGTGGCTGTTGGCTGTTCCACACAGCCTTGAGCCTGGGTGAAATTCTCCCCAGGGCTCATTGGGCAGGTTCGGGTTTGACTGAGGGCATAGAATCCTAGACTCTTAAGGGGTTTCTTCCTAATATATAACCTAAATTTCCCCTCTTTCTGTTTGTATCCATTACTCCTTGTCCTATCACTACATTTCCTGGTGAAGAGTCCCTCTCCGACTTCCCTGTAGGCCTCCTTCAGATACTGGAAGGTTCCTATGAGGTCTCCATGCACCCTTCTCTTCTCCAGGCTGCACAGCCCCAGCTTTCTCAGCCTGTCTTTGTAGGGGAGGTGCTCCAGTCCTCTCATCCACTTTGGATTTGCACGACCCACATGCAGGATCTTACACTTCACTTTGTTGAACTCCAAGAGGTTTGCATGGGCCCACCTCTCGAGCCAAAGCTCCCCATCTCTTTCTGTGCTGGCCGGGGGATCGGGGGATGGCCTCAAGGGTTAACAGCCACTGCCAGCTCTGGCTCTCCAGAAGGGACACAGGGGGCCAGGCACCCCGCCAGGAGGTAATGCTGTTTGAGCACTGCTGGCAAAACTTCAAACCTCTCAGCTAGTTTCGGATGTCCTGCTTGTGACATGGAAAGATGCATTCTCATCTAGGAAAGAGCTCTTCCCTGGGACTAGGAAGGGAAGAGACTATTCATTAATGTAACATTGTCAAGAGTGGCACAACTATCTTTCTGAAAGCTGTGACTGAGGTGGTTTCCTTCATATGATGCTTTTCCTTCAAGGAGCCCCAAATATGCTGCAGAAGAGGCCATCACAAAACCCTGGGCATACAACGCAGAACAACCCCTCCCTCTTATTCCAATAGTTTGAGAGAATAAAAAATGCAGAATATTAAAATCAGAGAGAAAAATTTGTGTAAAGTCATGCTTACTTTTCCACATTGGCAAAGTTGCATATAACTTTTTATCTACTATAAAAATAGCTATATCTATATCTATGATACATTCAAGCATTTCTTTAACCTAGTTAAAAGAAAGTTTTAGCTGGATCAGACTTGGACCCTACATGTCAGGAGCAGAGCATCCTGCCTGTCTGCAAGGCCCCAGTAAGAAAACAGGAGCGTGCTTGTCTCCAAATGGAGATGCCATTTGTTTTAGTTCCCCCTTATTTAGGAGTTGCTGGGAAGCTCCTCAACACTAGGAAAGCCACCCAGGCTCACTTATGAAGACACAGTCTCTTCTACTGCAGTAGAAGACTAAACATGGAAACCAATCTGAAGAGGCTGGATTTCCCCATGTCTGACCTGGGAAGGGTGGTAGGAGTGAAGACCTTTCAGCAGTGAGGGTTTTCCCTGGAGTGTAGTGCTGGCAGATGCCAGTAATGAGGTAATGGAAGAGAGAGCAGCATCAGATGACTGGATCAGTCTCCCTTTGTCCCAGACATGTGTCTAACCCAGAGCCTGTGCCTTGTAATGGGTCTGTGGCCTGTTGACAGCAGGAGTTCCATGTGGCCTGGTGACAACACTTGCAGAGGCTGAAGGAGTGTCCCCTAGCCCTTGCTGTGGTCTGTCTCCCACTTTCTCCAGTGACAGTCATTGAGATGATCAAGGCTGCTGGATTTAGGAAGTTTGGGGCGGTGATTACTCCCTCTCTGTTGTCAAGTATATGGTAAAGTGTTATTCCTAGCTGCCTGATTCCCTGGGAAAACTGGTATCTGGTGGTAAGGATGTCACTATCAATATCATAACTCTTCTGGGGAAGCTGCAGGGAGATGCATTCTCTGCTTTGCTCTCTCTGTTAGGTAAATGTGTCACCGTGCCTTACAGACTGGCCCTGCCTTAGATCCCGTGAATGTGGTGTCAGTATCAGTGCTGAGATTTTTGTATCTTAATCCCCACATATCTGAAAGTTCCAGTCAAAACTGAGAATATCCCTACAGGATGGGGATGACGACTTATTTCTGACCAAAGCTTTTCCAGACCGAGCCCCTCTGGCTTTAGGGATGGCAGAGTGCTTTGTGCAGGGTCTGAGAGGGCAGTGAGGATCTGGCTACGCAGGAGCTGCCGCTGCTGGGGCACCGGAAAAGGAAGAATGAGTGCCACTGACTGACAGCAATCCCGAGGCTTTGGCATCATGTCATCCCTGTTCAGTGTCAATTACTTGGGACTTTGCAAATTTTAGGCTTAGGGCACATTTCTTCCCCCAAAATGGTTAAAAAGGCCTCAGATCTATATGAATACAACTGCTTATTTTAAGTCCAGAAAAAATAAGGAATGCCATGTACTTCCATACTGTGCTGCAGGTTTCCCTCATCATTTGGGGGATATGCAATTGAAGATCATGTCTCTGCTGGGCCTAAAGGACACCAAGAAATTCTTAGCATCATTGCTGATGATCTGAATAGAGAAGCAGAAAGGGAACACAATCTCCATGCTGAAACTAGCAAATCCAGGCACCAAAAATGCAGTGTTATCCACAGCAACAAGGCAAGCCTCTGGCACAGATAAAATCTTCTCAGTCCCCTCTTTTGCCCTGACACTGTCTGCTTGTTATAGCTGGAAAAGCCTTTAGGAGCACAGGGATGTGCCCTCCAGACCCTCTGTGCTGGGGTCATGCAGTTGCTGATGTTACTGCCACAGCCGAGGGTCCCCTGTGGCTTCCCGGGAGTTTCTATCTGACTGCTCCGACCCTACAGCACAGATGTTCCCATGCTTAGTGGATATGTCAAGATTTCTGGACATCTGCTTGCCTGGTAAGATTGGCTGCCCCAGTCAGCCTGCCTGACATCAGTAAATTATGGACAAATGTGCTACAATCTACAAATACCAGCACAGCGGAGACAGAGAGCACGTCCCCAGGAACATGGAGAGCTGGCTGCCCTCCCCTTGTTTTGATGTTTCGTGCAGATGTAGCAAGTGCTTTCTGTCATTAGCTCTCATATATCTTCCTTACAAATCCACCTCGGCTTAACTGCAGAGAGTGGGAATTTTTCCTTTCGTTTATAAATGCAGTTGGGATGTGAGGCTGCACGGGTTGGCACACTGGGCTCAAACGTTGGCACCAAGACTTAATGTGCAGCTGTGAAGGAAGGGAGAAGAGAGGATGGGGAAAGAAACCAAGAATGAGAAAAAAGAGGTGTTTGTTTTTAAAAGAGGAGCAGAAAGCCAGAAAAAAAAAAAAAAAAAGAAATGTGGAAAAATTAATGAGGGAAGAGGAAAGAGCAGGGAATGAAAGAGGGAGTTTTTGAAAATCAGGGGATGTATTTATTTTGCTGCAGGTGCTTGCCCACACCAGACTAATAATCAGCTGGTTCTCTAAGTCCTCCCTCTCTCAGTCCTTAGGGAGGGAGTTGGCATCCCTCTAACTACAAACCATGTATGTGCAAATAAAACCCACAGCAGCTGAAACACCTGAGATGAAACACAGGAGGTTAAATTACAAGCTAATTGGGCAGAGATGCTTTCAGAGGAATGAAAGTTTTGGCAGGAGGCAATTTCTCCAGAGGTGATGGCTCTGTCAAACCCTTCTCTTCTCCTTCTCCATGAACCAACCTCACCTCTGCTCTGTGGAAAAGACTGTGCAATTTTTTTTGGTCCTGTTGCAGGTTTCCATCCTGGGCAGGTCTCCAAAGGACTGTGGGAGTTTCATCTGACCATGCATTAAACCAATATTTGCCTGCTGCATTCCATATAGGAACTCCACCCCTGGGCTTCTTTAGGTTCCCAATGTCAAAACATATTTCTATTGACATGGTCAGGGACCTCCTGCCCTTGTGGGCTCATTTAGTCTGGCAAAAGGGATTTAAAGGAGAAATTGAGCAGTTTCCCACAAGTCCTTGATAGACGATAAAAATGATGGAACCAAACCCTTCTCAGGAGCACAGGGCAAGAAGAGAGGGGAGTGGGCAGTCTGCAGCCTGGGAAGGACAGCAGGAAAAACATAATTTCACGAGGAATATAGCACAGCACTGGAACAGCTTGTACAGAGTGGGGCTGAGCCTCTGTTTTTGGAGATTTTCAAAATCTGGGTAACAAAGTCACATCTGACCTAATCTAGAGCTGTCAGTAGTCTGTCTTTGAGCAGGAGGCCAGGCAAGAGGCCTCCAGAACTCCCTTTCAACCACCATGTCTACAGTTCTAATGTTATTTCCCACTCAGTTTCATCATTTTATGCTTGAAAGTTTATTTGATTCAGTCTTGCCATGCAAAGTGCCCAAAGTGGTGCCGCTTGCTTGTACAAAACTACAGTATTTTATTATTTCAACTTCTGAAACTCTCTTGCTATGATCATTTTCCTTTTAAAAAGACATCCTTAGATTGTAGCAGGTGGGATACCTGGCAGGTAATTGAATCTGATCCACCCTTAGTATGTTATTAGAAAACTTTTTTAATTGTCAAAACTACCCAATTTTTGTATTCTGAAGACAGCTAGGAGCACAAATGGGATTTAAGGTTGAGCATTATGCAGCTGAACTCTTGGGGGGAGTATTTTATTTTAATGTAAGGGTTGTTTTCCTATTTTTAATAAAATGGTCAGCCTTTAATGCCACATAGTCAAACAACAGTTGGAGAACCAATGAATTGGTGGTTCCAATTCTGCAAGTTCATTAGGAAACCCATAACATTTATCAAGTGCTGAAAGCTAACACATGATGTGTTAAATCTGTGATTTAAAATGAGCTTGATATATAATCCCTCAGACACCAGAGCATCAAGGTTGGATAAAGTTTCTCTGTACTGCACTTAAGAAAGCCAAATGAAAACAGTTGAGGTGAGTGAGTTTAATAAAAATTTTTTCATACTATAGCAATTTACTTCTGACTCATACAATCTTCCCCTTTTGTTAGTCCCAAAATTAAATAGAGGAAAAGCTGTGTTTTTATGGAACAGAAGGGCAGCACATTTTTTCTTTGGATGCTCTCAAGCTGAGCTGAGCAAAATCTGATTTACTCAGATTTAAGCCTAAGTCATATGCTTCCTGGAGGAATCCCACAGCAGTATTCTATTTTTTCAGGTGCAGAAAAGTTAGGGTTTTATTAATTTTATTTTATGTGATTATTCACTCTGCTGACATTTAAGGAAATGATGGTCAGCTTCCCCATTGTGTACAAAACCTTTCGCCTTCCAGCAAATGTTACCTACTTTTTTCCTAATCCTTCACTGGACAGCATTACAGCAGGTTTCATACCTTGTTGGTTAATTCTTTTTTGGCTTCAGAAAGGTTTGGTATGCAGGTGAATTTCCAGTCTTTCAAATCATCCTCAGGTTAACCATTTTGATACTGTTAGAAAAGTTAGAACGTAATCAGAACAATTTGTTTTTGTGACTGTCAGAAAGCTTCCCATAAAAAAGTCCTACCAAAAATGCAGGTGTTTTGCAAAATCAATGACCCTCTGTACCCCTGATCAGCAGCAGTATTTTGGAAAGGCAAGGCAGCTGGAACACTAACATAGCTAAGTGCCAAAATTTAATGAAAAGCTGTCAAACCTCAACAAAAGGTGAAGGAACAAGGAGGTCATGTTGTAGAGAGCACTTCCCTGTGCTCTGGTGATAACAGATCTGCTCTTCTTCAGGGAATCTACCTGACATGAACAGTGACATCACTGATTTGAATGTCTCACCTCCTTTGAAACAGTTGTATTATTAGGTTATGTTAATTATTTGTTGTTGTCAGGTTGTTGTTTTGGCAACTTTAAATGATGTTTACACAACATCAGTGTTGCTCTGGGTCCTGAACAAGAGCTCTGGGATAAAACCATTGTCCTCAGTAAGCCCTTGGCTCTCTCCCAGGAAACGTTTATGGTGTTTGCTTCCTAAGGAGGCAAAAGGGTTAACAAAAACATGTCCAAGAACCAGCTGGGTTCTCTGATCACTGCCTGAAGGGTTAAATCTTTCTTAATGCAGCTGCCTCAGTAGCGGTGGCTGTATTTGTCATATATCCCCATTGAAGGTGTTCCTTTGTAAACTTTTAAATTCTTGTTTATGAGCTGGGAATTTATTTCTTGCTGACAGTATTTCTTCAAACTCTTCAGTGTATATAGCAGATCCCTCCAGAGTCTTTTGATGCCCCTAAGGATTACAGGTAGTGACAGAAATACGTGATTATCTTTCTCCTTGCTTTTTTTATTTTTTTACCTCTGGGAATTCTGGCATGCCTTGTGACAGCCAGAGATTTCAGTACATGCGCTGCAGCTCCTGCTATATCCATTGTATGGTGACTGTACTACAGAAAGTAGAAGAAAAGACTGGATGTGGCACTCAGTGCCATGATCTAGTTAACAAGGTGGTGTTAGGTCATGTGTTGGGACTTGATGATCTCAAAGGCCTTTTCCAACCTAGTTAATTCTGTGATTCTATGAAAGCAAGACTGTGTATTTATTTATGGTCTAAGTACTTTGTATATTATTAATATATGTATATATTACATATAGGGGTAGATAAATAAAATAAATTAGTAAAGTAAAAAAACAAGAAAGCAAATGCTGAAATTCCCGTTGTCTGCCCCTAGGACCCAGAGAGCTCCTGTCTAGATGCACTTACTATTTTGGTATTTTCTTTTCACAATAAATAGTGCTGGAGCATGTATGACTGAGCTCCCAGGAGCATGGATGCAGGAGGCAAGAGCAGCAGAATCAGGGCTGCAAGGGAAAAAGGAAATGGTCATGGTTCTCACAAGCAAAGGAGACATACCAAGAGTCACTTAGTGCCTGTATTCTCCTCTGTCAGCCAATTTTATGGTGATAACAATATCAAATGAAAACAGAAGTCCAGCCATGATGATGCTAATCCAGGCAAAATGGCAAGTAAAAAGGAGAGCAAAAGCCAGAGACATAAGTCAGGTATGCCCTGAGAGATACTGAATGCACCCAGCTTACTCTGAAGTGGAGGTGTTGTAGATTTGGGGGTCTTCAGGTTTTTTGAAAGCAAGGTGAAACTTCAAAAGGTGTGGACACAGCTGTCAGGACAAATATGCAGAAAGGGAAGCCTGTTCAAGCTGGCTGAGGACTGGACACTAATGTGACCAGGCTTAGTTTGTGTGGGGTTGGGAACCTTTCACCAGGAACCAGCTTCTGTGGAAGCAAAGGAATTATAACAACACTAAATGGGGCATTATCAGTGAAAAGTTGACATGGTAATAGTAAAGGAGACACACTACAGTGGTGAAATAGGGTTCAGGAGGGGCTCAGTAAAATTATGCAAAACAGCAAAGGCCAGTCACTGCTAACAGAAGCCTCTGAACTGAGCAAAGGGCCTGGTTTCTGCCAGGCCTGCTCTGTCGCCTGCTGAGGCTGCACAATGAGAAGTGCCCTGCAGCCTGGGAGCTGCTGCCCTGCTGTTTGCAGAGGGGTTTGGAGGGAGAGAAAGAGCCAGTGAGTGTCAAGTGTTGCTAGGATTGTATTGGAGTATATGCAAGGAAAATGGAGTTGTAAGGGACCTCTGGAGGCCTCTTGCCCAACCTCAAGCTGCAAGCTGTGTACTGCTGGCTCTGGAGACATGTCCATTTCCAGCATGGACCAGCATGGTCCAGATCTCTCACAGCGCCCATTTGGTACCTACCTACATAGCTGTTCTATAATGCACATAAACACATACTCATGGCCATCTTAAATGGCACTGGGCCCACATTCAAGCAGCCAAATTGTGCTTTCAGACTGGATACACAATCAGCATGACAAGATATATGCAAAGTTGTTTCCCAGGCTGGGGATCTGGAACAGTCACTTCAGAGTTTGATATAAACACTCAGAGACCAAAATAAGTCCATGACTTAAAATAAAGGCTTGAGTGGCCTTTCCCTGCTCTCTACCAAAAATGTGGTGAAGGAGCAAAGAGTCAGACCGCTCTCAAGAAAAGCAGGTTAATATAAACCACACATCATTTCTGCAACTGGAATCCATTTGGCCAAGAAAACACAAAACCAATGACAGATGTACCAATCACCAAACTGCCTGTGAGCCATAATCTTCCTTCACTCATGCTCTTGTTTTACTGCTTGAATCCCTTGAAAGGGTTAACAAGAGGAACAGGGAGGACTCAGAGGGCTCTCAAAAGGCTTTTGATAAAGTCCAGCACAAGAGCCTATTGAGAAACTTGGCCAGGGGTGAAAGGTAAAGTCCTGTCATGGATTAAAAACTGGAGAAGAGATAAGGAGCAAAGAGTAGGAACAAATGGCCAATTCTTAGTGTGGAAAGAGATTAATCGTGAGTAGCTGCAAGGACAGGATTGCAGACTGGTGCTGTGTTTACTTACCACTGGCCAGCCAGGAGCTAAAACGTTGGCTGTTGGCTCAAAATGTTCAGGATAGCCAAGACTAGGGAGATTGAGTACAAACCCACAGAAAAATTAACTTAAGAGCCAAGTTCTGCCAGGAATTATAATCACTCAGCATGTCTTAGGTATGATGAGAGTAAAAAAGGCAAATTGGTGTGAGACGCAAAGACTTGACAGAGACAGACAAATACAGGCTAATGCTGAGAAGACAAAACAAACATTTACTAACCCATTGTTGTGGGCAGCGTAATTAGTGCACCAGAATGAAAAAGCTAAAAAAATGAAAATGGCAAAAGGAAAGTCCTGAGAGCACTACATGGCACTGCACTTGGATTAACTACGTTGCCACCCACACCACTTGATGCACACCAATGGATAGGAGCGAGGCAAGACCTTTAAGGTAGACCTTTAAGTGAGTATGAACAGCCTACACAGTTGTGCAAAAATTACAAATGCTCTCCATCCTCCTGCTTCCTGTTTACATGAATAATCACTGTCTGGACTGAGAAGAAGTACTAATGCAGTTGTGGTTTTCTTCTGGAAATCTCTCCCATTGAAGAAAAGTTTTGGTACAGATTGTTTCTGTTTCTAATATTGGGTAAAAATGGCAACAAATTCAATTTAGCTTCCTGAACAGGGACTTAAGAACATTTGACATAAATTAGCAGCTAAATTTCATGGTTGCCCTCATATCATACCCAATAAACCTTATTGTCTGGATTCCACATGAAACACCACTGCAGTACAGAGGCATTTCTACAGTCAGTATTAACCTTGGAGGTGAGTTACTTAACTTAAAAGTATTTATTAGGTGTGGAATGACACATCCACGAGTGTGTCTCTCCTATCTCTCAGCAGAGGAGGTCTTGATGAATACTTGAGTTTATCTTTTAAAAGGTCAGAGCCTTTTTGTTGAGTCCCTCCTCTAGTGTTTAGTGCCAGAGACAGAAATAGTCCCCAAAACTCCTGACTCCCAATGCTGTATTCAAGTACAAGAGTCCATAAGTGTCCTGGAAGATGCCAAGTGGAATTTGTTCTTGAAATGTTTTGGCCAGGCAAGAGAACATCATCTCAAGAACCACTCTTGGAAGGATGGAAGAAGGATGTGTGAATTCTTATGCCCTGGTTAAATCCATCAGATATAAAGGGAAGCAAAATAGCCAAAAATTGTTTCTTGCAAAGAACGGTGAAGGGAATTTCAACCTACATTTCATCAACATATGATCTCTTTAGGATTCAGTGTTACACAATTCTGTCTCAGGAGTACATGGCATTTATTTTGCCCTTCCTTTAATTTTTTTTCTCCTCACTTCTCACTTCTGATTCTTTTGAAAGAGAATACAGAAAGAGAATAGAGCAAAATGGACACAGCAATTAAAAAGCAGATTGCTTCTTTCCTACAGAGGGCTCATCTCCGGCTGTCACAAAATTGTTTGGAAATATCACGGATTCCCTTGATGACAGCATTGCAAGTTAATTAGGTGCACAAAGTCAGGTAATTAGGTGAGTGCAAAGAGGCAAAAGTTGAGAGCTTCCCTGGTGTTAGAAATCTCAGACAAATTGCTTGCCCATAGCATCAGATGGATTTCCTCATGTACTGAAGTCTTCCAGCAATTTGTATTATGCAGGCTGCAGAAATTTGATAAATAGCAATGATACTTATTCAGGTAGCATCAATATGGTGTTCTGAAGATGATCAGGTATTGTCAGAGGAGCTGGGTTTACTTTCTAACACATATATCAGGAACCTTCCTGTCATTTCTGTGTCACAAGGCAATGGTGAAAATGCCCTCTGCAAATAGTTGAGATTTGCTTTGAAGTGAAGAGATGAATTACTTAGGTTGGGCACAACTAACCAGCAGAGGTTCCACTTTGTCATAAACACCAGCAAGAGGAGCTATTCTTAAAACACGACCTCTGTCTGCTCTCTCTGAGGTCAACTGGAAAACTATTGAATTAGTGGAGGATGAAGTTAAACCAGAACCTAAGGCTGATGATCATGTCCTCTTCCTCCCCTGCCTTCACCCACTCTCCAATATGTTCATATAATAAAGGTGAATAATTACAGCCTGGGATCCATGTGGGCATCCTGATGAGCAGGATCAGCATGCATAAAACAGGCTGGTGAACTGGATCATCCAAAGGTGCAGCCGGAAAAGTTCAAACATGAGGTGAATATGAATGGCCATCACCAGACACCAGCTCTCTTGTGCCTATCAGAAATTATTCAAGTGGCAGATTTAGTAACTTGCTAAGTAGTGAGCTCAGGATGAGCACCTAAAGCCTGAGCTCAGCCCATCTAGATCCAGGCATTGAAGTGTGGTGCCAAGTTCGGAGTCTTGCTCCTTGTTTCCCTTTATAGTCAAATAAGAGGTTGGCACTGCTTCATGGTAACCAAGTCATCAAAAGGAAACCTGCCAGGAGGGTCCATCCCCTCATCCAAAACCAGGACAAAAGAAACCTAATGCATTCCTGACAGCTGACTGCTAAACCTACTCCTAAAACCCTTCAGTGACAGAGATTTCATCCTCAGATCTAAATGTGTTAGGAAAAAAAGTCATTTTCACATATCCAGTCTAGGTCTCCTTGAGTCCAATCTAAGAGTTCCTGCCCAAGAGCTAGGGGGTGAATTCTTCAAGCCACATCATTTGGTCAGCATGCGGCCAGTCAGGTTGGGTTCACTAGATACAAAAAACCACGATGTTTGCATAAGAAAATCAGACTTTGTAATTTCAGGTTGTTTTCGGCAGCATCAAGAGCGGGGCTGCCACATGAGGGGCAGAGAGCAGCCGAAACCCAGTCAGGGACATCTCTCATCAGGATAAGGCCGGCAAGAGAGAGAGATCCTGCTGGCAGCTCAGTGACCCATTGGCCATGGCAAGATAATGACCTAGGTCTGAGGTCTTCCCAGGCATAATTATTATTATAGTTACTACATATTATTCAAGTAGGAAAAAAATTGTATGCTTAGGAAAAGCACTTATTTAAAATCCTAGAAGTCATATTTTGCTCTCACATTACAGTCATATAAGTTTCTAAAATTTCAGTTTTGACTTTTGCATATTTCTGTATTTGACAGTTAGTTTCAGATTTCTTTAAAAGGCCTTTTTTGTTCAGTGTTTGCTCCTTGGCCTATGATGAGTCTCTGGCACAGAGTACCTTATCATTCCTTAGCCAATAAAACAAGTAATGGTAATGTGAAAACAGAGGAAGAAATACTGAATATCTTAATGTCTTCCTTATGCATTACATTTTACTTGTTCTCCTTATGCTCTGTGTATATTTCAAAGCCAGCTTTCAACTGAACAACTACACCCATGCTTTTTGCCATGCATGTAAGGAGAATGAGAGGCAGCAGGTACAAGTTGATATGAGAGAGGTTCAGACCAGGTTAAAGGGGAAATTCTTTCTTTGTGAGGACAGCACAGGAACAGGTTGACTGCATAGCTGGCCCTGCTTTGAGCAGAAGGTTGGACTAGAGACCTCCTGAGGTCCCTTTCGGCCTGAATTATCTTCAATCTTGAGTGCATTCAACTCATCTCACAGAGACAATCCCTCCTCCACCAGCTCTGTGTGATGGGCTCACTCGGTGGTGACCAGGAGGGCTCTGGTCTTCTCCAGACTCTCCAAAACCTCCTTGGGAAAAGACAGCCAGAAGACAAAGCACCAGAAAGTCTACCCAGCACATTGCTGGGAATCTGCAGCTCCAATCCACCTTGGTACATCCACAGGGAAGCACTTTCAAAGCTACTAATCTTCATGACAATCCTGCTCGAGGGAGATGTGTATGTCTAATACATGTGGATGAATTATGTTCTGGAGGTACCTAATTTCCAATTGAATAAATATAAAAAGGCAAAAGACTATTTTAGGGAGAATCGGCCTCTCCTCCTAGGTTTTCTGAAGTGCCAAACTCAACTGATTGCAAAGGGAAATTCAGTATTAGGTGGATTGGATTTGCTCTCCCAGGCTGTGTCTAAAACTTCACTGAGGCAGTGCCTACATTAGGCTGTGATGGATTGCTGCCATTCCAGGCAGGAGGATCATGTGAGAGGCAGGGAAGTACACAAATATAGAGTTGATGACCCTAGCAGTGTGCTGCACAAATTCACTTTGGTGCATGAAACATCCAGGGAAATAGTTCCAACAAGAATAATGCAAAAACCATTCTGAATCTCTCTACCAACACCACAAATAGCATTTATGGAAATCTGTTGCTGCAGAAACAGGGACAAAATGAGCCTCCTGTTCTTTCTCAATAAAGCCAGATCTCAGTAGGGCCATTTTGCATAGTGAACCAATTAATCAGCCCAGGCACTAGATCAGACAAATGATTTTGCTCCTGTGAGGAGCTGTCAGCACACTACAATGATGAAACCAGCTAAGTATGTGTGGAACTAACTGGGAAAGAAAGTGGTACCTGACAAGAATATATTTTCCACTCAATAATGCCTGCCTGAATTTAGCCTCTCCAGTCATGCTAAACTTCAAGTTAGGACGAAGAGTAAGTCTGTCCAGTACAAGTTGAAATAGTCAACTTGTGGCACCAAAACATACAGTGGCTCATCCAGTAATCATTCATGCCAGCCCCTCAGGCTTCAGAAATGACTGCTGAAAACCTCACCAACTGTTGTGCCACCTCGATTTCTCATTCTTGGGCAGATAACAGAGAACAACAGAGTCACCAGACTTGCAACACAAACCACCAGCGATTCTGGTGCAATTCTCAGAAAAGGTGTAGACCATGATAGAGCAGAAGTACCCCTATGCTTGTACTGTAGGACACCATCAGTATGAATGTATGGATTATGATTATCCATAATTTAATCAGCCAGATAGCTTGCAAAGTCTGTCACTGGTCACTTGAACCCATTCTTTTTAAGGGGGAATTGCTCTTCTAGAATATTTTTAGAGAACATTTTAAGGTACTAATTTAACATCTCTAAAGCTTGTTTCAACATGACATTTGAACAATTTATAGGGATGAAAGCACGCATAATTGTCATTTTGCAAGATGAAGTTGTTTCTTTGATTTTCTAACATCACTCAATTCTTTTTCACAGGCCTTACAGTATGACCCTGTGATTACATTTTTTGTTCTTTGACTTAGTGATTCCAATTCTTAGGAGTTTATCAGAAGCTTCATAGAATTCAACACTTATCTTAAAGATCTTGCTCCCAGGGCAACTGATTACATAAGAAAGTAACATTTTATTCAAAAGAATAAGTTTCTAATCCTCTGGGTTACAAAGCAAACTTAAAACACAGATCTGAAATATCCCAATGGCTTGCAAACCATAAGATAAATTGGAAGAGTGCATTTTTTCTGTATCTCATTATTTTGAAGGTTGTCTTAAAATGGAAGACTCTTGTAAATCTTGTAAAATGGCAATTATAGGTGATTTCCTCCATAGAAATTTTTCAGTGTCACACTGAGACAAGCTTTAGAGATGTCTGATTCATGATTTCGTAATATTTGAATTTGGTGCTGCTATAATTTGAAGTCTGTAACCATGAACATTTCAGTGCTTGGGTCTCCCTAATCAGATACTGAGCATTTTGTGTGAGAGTATGAAATCTTTAGCCTGTGTTTAAATTTATGCTGCCCCCAGTCATCTTCCTAAAGAATAAACAGAAATATTGCATAGACAATGTAATTCCACCAGATTTAAAAAATCCTCATAATATCGATCACCTCTTTCACTCCAAGACATTATAGGGCATCCTGCTTTGCTCTGGATTATGGTGTTCTGCATTGGATCACAGACATTTCTAGTATTTTATTTATTCTAGTATTTAACTAGAATTTAGTAGTTTTGTTAGTTTTCTCTCTGTGGAGTCCAAAATGAATATCATATCTGTATCCATAATGACTATCCTGTAAATTTGTGGCTTTGGTTGAAGGTATCACTTTATATTCAGAGTGCAATATATTTTTATCCAACAGCTACAGAACAGATATTAATAGAAGACAGAGATAACTTCTGTGAAGTGTATGGACCTCAGTTCCTGTTTTCCTTTGCAGACCTAAACCACAGTCTCTCCAAAGGCATTTGTCTAAATGTTCTCTTTGTTGCCTGTGTGGAGTTATGCTGCAAGTCCCAAAGCTTAACCAGGGAAGTGCCACCTCTGGAAAACAGAGCACTCTGGCAGAATGGAGCCTTTTTTCAGGTCTGCACTGCTGTTGATTCATACAGCAGCTCTTGGGGCATGCTCAGAGCCAGGTGAGGATCCAATGCAAGGGAGCACCAGCATGGGGACTGTGTTTCAGCCAGCCCTCATCCCTTACAGGGGAGTGGAGACCAACAGTGGCTCAGCAGCGAGGGACGTGAAAGAGAGGAGGAGAATGTTCAGGTTAGACAAGAAGTGTACCTATGAAAAGGTAATATTAAAATACAAGGGCTGCATCCTCAGCATCCTCATAGGGTGGTGTTCAGTTCTCTTTACAGAGTGCAGAACTGAGCAGCTGACAGGCGACAGAGACTGGACTGCCCAGAACCTCGGGTCACCCCACTGAATGGCACAGGACTGGGTATTCACCTCCTAAGGAAGCAGAGCAATGCTGGTGAAGACTGCCCAGTTAATTTCACCTCAGGGGTACCCTGAATATGATCCCCAAACCTGAACTTAGCTTTGGAAGGCGCAAAAGATCCTTAGTCCCACACTGGGTGTCTCTGACCCTAACAGAGACCTTGGGCTGCTCCTGGAATAACAGACCAGATGGAAAAGCAGAATTTCTAGCATATGATAAATACCTTCGGTGTTCTTATTTGAAATTTGTTTGTGGTTTGAAGTGTATAGCTGAACCTATAACTGTCTGAGCTTCTCACAAAGTGAAAATTCTAAGAAAATGACACTTCAGAAATGATGTGATGCTTGAAAATAAAATTTACTCCTTGGGCTGTGAGCCTGCCTAGCAGATCCGACAAGCTTATATTTTCAAATGCTGAAGAAGAATCATTCTTAACGGGCATGCTTAGTCCCTTTTCACAAAAACCTGCATTCCATCACAATTCCCTTTTTTTTCCAAAAGATCATCCAGAGTAGATACAATAGAGACCAGTATTTTTAATGTATGTGCTAATTTAAATTGAGACTTAAATAATGCTATGACAAGGACCATAGAGTGAAAAAGTGGTAAGTATTTTAGAATGAAAGTCCCAATTAATCAGGAACACTCATCAGTGGGATTATTTCCATGCATGAAGTTTGGCATTCACTTAAGTACCCTTTTGGACCTGGGCCAGGGAATAATATTGATTTTGATGAGCTTTCCATTAATGACCCTGAAAGATTAAACACTTGGTTTAGGGGGTAATCACATAAGTAAACAAATTGTTTTGATTTTTTTCTAAAATATCCCATTGGTCCCAAGGGCCAGCTGGTTCAAATTTACTCTTGGAGTAAATGCTTAGTTGCCATTAGATGTCTGTGAGGCAGGAGATGGCATTCTATAAATACTGTATGACCACGACCACAGCAGGGTGATGCACGTTCCTAAATTGGATCAAGCGAATGCTGATATGTGAAATATGCTCTCTGCTCTCTTTCCTGGCCCCTTCTCCCACTACCCCTGCTCTGCTCCCTCTGCATCTTACCATGCCTTATACCCCTTAACACCTGGCTAATTTTAGAACCATCATCATAACAAAGGCATGGTGATAATCATATATGCATAGACAAAATATGTGAAGCCATGTAGGTTGATAGTGTGCCATCTTCTATGGACATTTATAACCTGCTTGGAAAGGCTCACTAAGGAAATGACATATGTTACTAATTAGTCTTGCTGCTAACAATAGTAACCTTTGGTTTACAGTGTTGGTTTTTGTAATCTGGAGCAGGTGAGAATCACCAAGTGTCCATGACCTGCACAGGGTTCATGAAGCAGTTTGAAATGTGTAGTGAAAACATAAGTTGAAATGTGAGTCACCTACACACCCAAACAAATGCACATTTTGGGTTACTTTTCTGTGAGAGCAGTATGCACACAGTCAGTCATTGCTGCACCTTACTCTGAAACTTGGGAGTGGTGTATGCCTGGGAAGAGTTGGGGCAGCATTGTCTGGAAAGCTTCCAGCACAGTTCCAGCACTCATGAGAATTATTCACCATGACACTGGAGTAATTTGGGTTGAAAAACAGCAACTGTCTAACAGCTGAATCAATGTAGGGTTAGAGGGGAAAAGTAGTTATCCAGACAAAATCATGAGTAATATTTTAATGTATGTTCTTCCTTGAGTATGACTCCATTGATGTGAGCAGATACTTTATAAATGGGATCCTAAGTGCTGTTCTCCGTGGGGTAACCTAGACATTCTTTGATATAATCTTGCTAATGCACATGATCACACAAAATACCCTAGACATGGGAAACCAGCTGCCAGTATTCCAAGCTGCGATTTTGAGTCCGCCACTAACACCTCTTAGATTTCCTTCTAAAGCCTCTCTGACTGTTCTTTTCCACAAAATTCGCTTTCCTGCCTTTTCTATCAGTTTGTGTGACTTACACCTCTAGTTCTATTCCTCATTACCTCAAATACCTAAAAAATGCCAAAGTCCCTGCATTTACTTTCAATCTGGAGTCAAAGCCTTGTAACCATATAACACAACATTATTCAATGACAGATGACTTTAGTTGTAGGGAGTGACAGCCCGAAGGCTGTATTAATTTGCTCATTATAAAAAGACCTTAACCACTTCTTCCACCTGGCTTGAACAAATATTACATCCCTCATCTACAATAATGCTTCACTCAACCATCACTAAAATAATAGGTTACTGTAGCCTTAACCAACCAAGTCCTCTCACCTTGCTAATTGTAAGGTTCTTCTACTAGTTTCTATATTAAGTGTGAAGAAGAAGAAAAAAATAGGACAAATATGATTTTATAATGAGTTAGATAAAAATCAGAATGTCCTTGGCAGTGACTGCTCTGAGTTGTATCCCTATGAAATAACAGGAAGACTGAATAAGGATAAGTGAGGTCGTGTTAGTTACTAAGGTAGGACATGGCAGCAGATAAAGACGTAGATGGGTGAAGTAAGCATGGATCATGGCTTTGTGGAAGCGGGCTGGAAAACTCAGAGAAATCTGAATTGTATCTTCATGGCTACACCTGGTGTGGCTATTTCGGTGAAGGCATTTGAACTGACTCATTTGATGCCCATAAATCATGAGAAATCCATCTCATGGGACTTTTCATAGTAACAAAACTATAATTTTAGCTCTGTGAGTAAAAAGACTGAAGAGACAAAGAAAAAAGCTCTTGGTGATTTGGTGCTAAGATAATACCAACAGATGGGCCTTCTGCCGAGGAAATGTCATGGAGGTGAGGGCACCCCTGATGACAGGAAAATGTAGAACTGAACTTAGTTTCTCTGTGATGTGTTTATAGCGACAGGCCTCTAACCTTGTGGTAGATCACACTCATTTCCCACCTGTGTTTTAGACTCCCTCTAGCCAGCAGAAAGGAGACAGCAGTGGGATTCAAAAACTCCCCCAAATTCCCAGATCCTCAGAATGGAACAGAGAGAAAATGTTCTCAATATTTTAGGGAACTTGGAAAGGTTCCAACAGGCAGGAACACCTGGCGATCTCATAAAACCTCTGTCTCCTGTAAACAATGCAAGATGGAAAAGCATTGGCGGTGTCAGTGGCCAAGCCAGTGGTAGAAAGACAAGGGCCATGGCTGTAGCAGCAAGTCCCTCATCCAAGGAACAGACCAAAGGAAGAAGACAAGCAGTTTTCCAAGAACTGATCTGACTGCACTAACTGCTAAACTCATATCCAAAAGCAGAGGGTGAAGCAAGGAAACAGTCAGAAGTCATTTAATACAAAATCAAAACATGGAGAATTTAATTAGTCAAATTATCAGAGATTTAAAGGGAAGAATTATATTGAAAAAGGATTAAGTGGCCAAAAGAAGGAAAGGCAATGACATGATCAGAACTGCTGGGATCTGTGTGACAGCTCAGAAACAAGTCCTTGACAGTCAGTGATTTGTGTCCTAACCAGTAAAGAGGATAACAGTTGGTGTCTTCTACACACCAACAACTCACACTACAGTTATCTGCTTGTAGATACACAGAATTCACAAGTATCAAACGTAGCTGGAGGGAAAGAGAGGAGATCCTTAATGTAATACATGCTGGAGGCATTTTTCTGCCAAAACTAAAGGGCCTTAGAATTTCTAAAAATTATAGATGTTAATCTCTTTACTCAAACTGTAGCATTTAATCCAGGAAATTCAGTATTAAACCTCATCTTGACAGTCAAAGAAGAACTGACCACAGAATTAATTTTAGTGATGGCTTTGATACAAATGGTTTTACTTAATTGGATTTCTCATATACAGGCAAAATGAAGCCCAGATGATTATTGTAGTGAACTGATACATATATTCAATCTCTTAGAGAAGTGTTTTACAAACAGAAACAGTGATAATCCAAATAACTTGGAAAGAAGCATGTGAAAATATGATTGTAAGATCAAGCTTTTTAAAGATTTGTCTTAAAATAGTCAAAAAATATTCATAATCCTGCAGGCAAGAGTCAGAACTTCTAAAAACCTTACTCAAGCAAAATCAAGTAATTTGTTCAATTTTGAATATACACACAGTTTCAATTGACAGTAGGAACAAAAGATTGCTTTAAAAGTTTTTAGGAAAAGATCTAAAAAATCCACTCAGCACACACTAAAAGGGAGGCAAACTGGCTAAACTAGCCAATCTCAGAATTACAAGAATCATAATCAATGAAGTCATCTTCTACCAAGGCTGCACAGGGCTTGTCCCCATGCTGTTATGTGTTTGTATTACTCATTGGATGGTGAGGCACTGACACAGGTTGCCCAGAGAAGTTGTGGATGCCCCATCTCTGGAATGTTCAAGGCCAGGTTGGATGGGGCTTTGAGAAACCTGGTCTAGTGAAAGGTGTCCTTGTCCCTGACAGGGGGGTTGGAAATAGATGAGCTTTAAGGTCCTTCCAACCCAAACCATTCTATGATTCTGTCAATGGAAAAAAATAAACCAGGTCCTCACAAAGTTATTATGTGTGACAAAAAAAAATGGAAGGGCAGATTAACAGAAGTGAGACAGAGTGGAGGTTTTGAGCAAACATTAAACTGGATGGACAAAATGACTTTTACCATGATTGCATACAAATACTATATTTAGAGTGAGAGACTAAGAAATTTTCACAGCCCAGGGCAGTTTGATCACTGTCTAGCAGAAGTCTGACACTGAAGAAGTTCATTTTGGTGAACAAAGGTGCAGGAGGCCAAGTATGGAGAGTTGAGGCCAGACAACTTCAGAATGGAAGTTTCTACCCATGATGGAAACTGGCAGCTGGAACAGTTTACAAAAAAATATGCTTAATATTTCTTTGCTTCTTGTCATTAGAGTCTTTAAATCAAGACTAAAATTTTTTTCAAGAAGATAGTCTTGCTGTAACAGAAATGCTGGAAAGGCTCACATCTCACTAGAAAACTAGGATCACAAAGTTCTGGTCTCATCAGCCACAAATTTGAAGCCTGGATTGTAATCAAACATGCCTTTGTATGCCTCTGGCTTGGAAACACCTTGGTATTATTCCCTCAACTGTTCCCTGTAAAGTCTAAGAAGGAAAATTAATTGCAAGTAAGCAGATATTGGTTTTGTTGTGATTAATCTAAATCCCAAATCCATTCTTATTGGCTTTCCTGGGGTTTGAGAGACATCAAGTGACCTTGTTCCATTGAGTCAATTGCTCAGATTTAAACCAGGATTGCAAAATTAGTGATCAGCCTGCGCTACGCTGCGCTGTGAGTGTCTGGTTGCAGTTTGTGCCATATGTGCATTCCATTTCAAGGGGGCCTATGAGAACAATTCTGAGGACATCTGTTAGCAGTGCAGTCCCACAGGAATGCTCACAAGTCACTTGTGAAACAGCCCATTTTAATTTTGAAAATCCTCTGCTTTGTCTACGAGATAGAAGATTTTCTTTACAATTTGCCAGGGTTGTTTCTGCTGAATCCAACTGCACCAGCTTTGGCACTCAATTCACAACCCAGTCTTTGGAGGAAAATAGTCCGTCTTTACTAGTCAAGATGTCCAATTTGCATTTCATTCATTCATTTTCTATTTGTGCTGCCAGGTGTTGTAAGGCCTGGTGATATCTCTAGTCTCCCTAGCAGAATGTTTTTTAAAACAGGAAGTACTTGAAATGCATAATCAAAAAGGCTTGTCCACCTTACACAAAACCCTTCTCATCTTTACAGGCCAGATACTTCATAGGCTCAGGTTTTAGAAGAGGGTCTTGAAAGGCTCATGGAAAACTTCAGCTTCCTCATATTTTTGAGACCTTTTGAAATCAGGCTATCTTGGATCTCACTGAAAATATCTGATGATCTCAAACCCGACAATTACCTCTCACCACAAACCTCACCTCAAAGTGGCTCTGCTACTGACAGCTCTTTAGTGCCCTCTCATGATGATTTGTGTTTGACAGCATAAGAAAGAACGTGCACTTTTGGCTAACTCAAGAGTGATGGTTGATGTGCCAACATTTGCACTCCTGCACTGCAGGTGACTCTTTGTAATGAGATAAACACATTTTAAAACTATGGTCCTACCATCACCTGCACCCCTGTAACAGCACCAGAGGGCAATGCTCCTGTACAACACACAAAAGAGCACTGAAAACCCAGCTGGGTAGGGTTCTGTCTCATGATAAGTACCATTTCCATTGCCCAAAATGGCCTAGGTTTTTGCAGGAGGCTTAGAAATAAAGGTGTGATGCCCTAACCTGGTGAATGCTGATAAAAATACTTCTCTTGACTTCATTAAATTTAGTACTTTGTCAGTGACTCAGTCTTAAACAAGAAGATACCTTGTAAATTGTAGCCAAAGAATAGGGAATGAATGGAGAAGGACTACAACAGGAATTGACCTGGCCTTACTCAAGTATATATGAGCCTCAGACTTGTCAAAATGTGTGTCTGGGTGTGTATGTGTGTGTGCGTGTGTGATAGGCAAAATAAAATCAAATCTTTTCTTGAACCTAATTAATTTATGTATTTGTGAGAAGTCAGCTAGTGAGTGGTGGTTATCAGCGTTTACTGAAGACCTTTAGGGGAAGCAAAAAGAATCTTACAAATATTAAAGTCCTTTTCTGCCTAGTCTCAGTGCTGGTGCTGATGAGGTGCTGGGAATGCACCCCATGGGTCCATTTAAAAATGCTCATCAGAAGC
Organism: Atrichornis clamosus; assembly: GCA_013400975.1. Lineage (NCBI taxonomy): Eukaryota > Metazoa > Chordata > Aves > Passeriformes > Menuridae > Atrichornis > Atrichornis clamosus. Next base: position 36,430 of record WBMZ01006467.1, read on the forward strand.
AGAAAAATCTGACAGAGCTCTCAGCAAGCTGATCTAATGGAAGATGCCCCAGCTCATTGCAGGGAGGTAGACTAAATGACCTTTAAAGGTCCCTTCCAACTCAGACTATTTTATGATTCTCTTTATATACTGTTGGTCAGTAAAGTTGTATTTTAGACATGAAATGGGTCTTTTGGCCTAAAGAACTTTGGTAGTTACATCTTTTTTTTTTTTTTTTCAGTGAAAATACAAATTGACCTGTCAAATCTCACAAATAAAAAACGTCATGGAATCTGGCTAGTTTTTCACAAAGATACACCTTTCTCTTCTGGTTGCTTAATGGATCAGGAAGCTTAGATTTCCTTCACAGGAAAAGCTTCCAGAGCACTGCATCCATACCCATAGTAAAAGTAGTCATCTGTTTCACTACTGGCCCTTCTCTGTCATTTTTTAATTTGCCAATATCCCTGGATGAAGAGCAGATATCACAAAAGGAATAATAAAGTATGTTTGAATAGTAGCAGACTGCAAGAACTGGCAAAGTTAGCTGACAACAGAATCAGTACCTGAAAAACACGTATTGTGGCTGTTTCTGTACTATAAGCAATATACTTTCAGGGAAAAGACCTTTAGACACATAATGTGGTATAGAGAAAAGTGTCCAAAAATAGGAGATACAAGGTCTGCAAAATCCTTATCAAAAAACTGAACCTGATATTCTTCTCAAGATGTCTTGTTGGGAAAACAAGAAATCTTGAATAAGAAGACACACATCTTGGAGGTTTTCCAGTCCTTTTAAATTATGGTTTCTTTTCCTAAAAACCAGCTCCATTTATGCTTGATTCTCAAGATCTTTCAGATGGAAGTCTGTAGATGAAGGAACTGTAGATGTGCTAATTTACGTCTTCAAAATGTCTGTAGATGAAGGAACACTGTGCTGCTGATGGGGAATCTTGCAGAGTCCAGCACCATGCAGTGAGCTGGAGAAATTGTAATGGTAACTATGCTGCATAGTAGTTCAGAAGAGGTAAGAGCTGAATCACAGCTTGGTCCTGCCATCCCACTAGGCTGCAATCCTTTATGGAATAATTGCACATATGTCAATGGGATTGCAAGAAAGGTGAATTCTGTGTGGAGATTTTAACAGAGCAATGGTTCTGAGAATGGGCTGCAAGATGTATTTATTCCTAGAAAAGTGGCAAAAACTAATTTAAACCAGCTTTACAAAGCAAGGGAAAACAAGGGTTCAAAAACTGCTGTGCTGGCATCTTATCTCTGCAACACGTGTCACATAAACCTGCAAGTAGCTGCTTAGTGGCACTGTTCTGTGTGGAGCATTTCAAAACCCCACTAAGCAGGAGACAGAGCACACCCCAATGGTTGGAGCTGCCTCACAGCCTTCAGCACATCCAACACATCTCACAGTTCTGTCAATTCTTTAATTCTTTACTAAAATTACTACCCATCAGTCCTGGTAAGAATATGGTAGGGGAAGGTTCATGTACATTCTTTGGTCTGTTGTAACCAATCTTTTATTTTGTTTTCTCTTAGGCAATTTCTAGTCCGTGACAATATTTGGTCTCATATACCAGGGTGTTTGTTTCCCAGATTGCCTCCTGTGGAGGACTTTGTCCTATGTCTCTTGGAAGTCTAAGAAAGTCACATCCACTCTTCTGGCAATGTATTAAAAAAATTAGTAGATTAGAGACAATTTCCCTTCAGTGAATCCAGACTGAGTCGTCCCCATTCTGTCATGTTCATCCAACTAAACTTCTGGTTTTGATTAGTTTTAGCCAATGCAGCTGGCACTGGAGAAGGGCTTGCTGGCCCCCCATCCCAGGATCAGCTCTTTCTAAAATACAGATATGACATAAAGAGAGGCAGCGTATTTTTGTTAGCAACTCAGATCCTTTTTCCTTAAATTCCTCCAGTTCTCCTGGGATATATACTTTTCATTCGTAGCAGCTTGTGGCCCTTTAGCTTGTTCAACACCTCATGTTTTAACATCTCACTGTCTACAATTTGAGCCTGAAAAAATACATCTGGGGCCAATTTTTCCCAGCATTCTCTGTGGTGCAGACTGATATTTATAAATCCTTTAACTCCGCTGTAAAGGTCTTTATGTTCCTAAATACTTCATTTTTACCTTGGCACTCTGGGGAGTCTCTTGGAGGCTTCCTGTTTTGCCTGTGGTGGAGCTTGACATTGTGGGCTACCTGCTCCTCTGAAAGCACTGTTCCACAAGGTTCATGCCTTTAGATATGTGCCTCCATAGGACTGCATTTCCATTTTCTGATCTCTGGCACTGAGGCACACTGCTGTCCTCACAGTGTGCAGCTGAAATAGATACTCCTAACATGCACAGCGCAAGTGCACAGTTGGGACTCCTCAGAAGCCTGACCGTGGCCAGGTTCTGCTCTAAAATGAATAAAGAAATCATTCAGATCCCCAGTCACGGCTCCTTTTGAGTGTTTAGTTACCACAAAATGAAGCGTCAGTCTCTCGGTGGTCATGTGCCAAGACACCCAGTTTGAGGAAGCATATTCTCTGGAGAAGATATTTCCTTTGAGCTGATAATACTGCGCCAACAATTCCTTTCAAAATTGATCTTGAAATAAATGGTGCATTATTTCACAGGCTTGTATCAGTTACAGCTGAGAGCAAAACATACCCAAAGGAAACGCCATCACCAGACTGAGCAAGCTTGACAGTACCACTAAGCTCTGGAGCAGAGCTAGAGCCACTGCAAGCTGTTATTTCTCTAGAATGAGAGGGGGGTTTGCTCACCTTTGCTAAAGGAAAGTGGATGTAAATCTTTCTTGCCAGCTTGCAAATAATTTCTGTTCTAGCTCCCTTTTTTATGAGTGCACATTTTTCTGCCTGAACTGGCAAGCAGTGATTTCAGCAGATGTTATGCAAAATGGAGAGGATGCAAAGTGTGGGTGTTGGTTCATAAGAGACAGTGTCTATCCCCCTCCAATGCTGAAGGTTTTATGCAGAGCAGCTGGCCTGGCCTCCCTCGGTGAGTGAGACAATAGATGCCTTATTCTTCTTACTCAGTCTCTCAGATAGGAATTTATTTGCCCTATGAATATCTTCAGAGTAGCTCTCCATGGCATGGCTCTCCCTGAGCTATCACAACTTAGGAGAAGCTCAGACCATGAACCATGCACTCAGGAGAGATTAGATAGCAATTAATGACAGTATTTACAAGGCCAAAATTATGCAGAATTGGAAAGAGAAGACCATGAGAGAAGCGGAGAAAATGTCTTTGGGTGCATTCCAGGCCATAGCTATTTTCCTGACCCAGCTTTCCTTTTCTAATTATTATAATTTTTTGTGTTTATATTGTTGGACCAACATGTCATTAAGCTTAACCCTTCCTTCAGCACGTTAGCCACTGGGCAGGAATTGCTAATGAAGAGCTGTATCCTTGCTTGGACAGGGCAGGAACCATCATGGGGGACGGTAACTTCAGGCTGATATCCAAAGTTGTTTGTGTTCATACGCTGTGCTGGGCTGAAGGGCATTAGCTCTGTGTTGTCTCAGGCATTCAGCTGTCCTAATACCAAGGCAGTGGTTGCCATATCCTTGCTTCAAAACTCTCCTCATGGTGGGGGATAAATTGTCAGATTCTGGCCTTTCCTGACCAAGGTTTTTCCCACAGTCTAGTTATCCACAGTACTGAGATCCCACAGCATGGCCCTTAGTGCCCAGGGCTGTGCACTTCTCTACAAACTCTGGATTTTTCTAAGAAAAAAGCCCTTTTTTGGCTTACTCTTTCCAGTGAAGTTCTGCCCCCATTCCATCTGCAGAAGCTGGGGCATGTGAGATTGCTGCAATTGCCATGCTGGCCATGAAGAGCTCACACACTTCCTGTGCCACGCCTTCTATTGCTCCACTGCACTTTTTGTGCCTTCAAATCTCTCATCTTCACACTTGTCACTTGAAGTAGCAGGTAGGAATGTGCACAAATGTTTTTATTAGCAAACACATATCAGATTGAAATGTAATTGTTCAACCCTATGATTTACCTCTCTATTTTTCAGTGCCTGTAGCTAGATGTGATTTGTGGCACTCAGTTTAGATACACTCTTTTACATTGATTTATCATGTCAGCCTTGTATTGGCCCCACACTTAGGTCTTGTAATTTGTAGACAGTGCAGACTGCCTGTTTGAGGGATGACATCCAAATCCTTCATACATGTCATTGTCCTCCCCCTGTCATGCTCTTGTAATCATTTTGCTGTCTTATATCCTGTCCCAAAATGTGATTGACTAAAAATCTGGTTCAGTTTACTGTCTATGTTTCCAGGCTTTGTCTTCTTGTGTCTTAAATGTGTTTGCTGATCTCATCCCTCCAGCTTGTATTTTGCATGTGAGAAGACCTGGAGGATTAGAAAATCAGCTGAACAACATCTTCCATCAGTCTCATTGGGGTTGTCCAGGGAATGCTGCACCATGGCAAAATTCTTATTTCTGTTTCAGTGTCTTCTTTCAGATGATGACAAAAGTAACAACTGGTAGGTAAGGTTTGTTGTCATCGTGAACCATGCAGCCTCCTTGGAAATAATCTGGCCACATCAGCACTCCTCAGTTGCTAGTTTTGAGCCCGGTATGTCAGGTTGGAGCACTGTAGGGATACATGCTGGGAAGAGGTTACTCATGAGAACAGGTTACTCATGATGGTGTCCAGGCAGCTTTAGAATATCTCCAGTGATGGAAACTCCACAGCCTCTCTGGGCCACCTGTTCCAGTGCTTAGTCACCCTCACAGTAAAGAAGTTCTTCCTCATGTTTAGGAGGAACTTTCTGTGTTCCAGTTTCTGCCCATTGCCTCTTGTTCTATTGCTTGGCACCACCAAGGAGACCCTGGATCCATCCTGTTGTCCCCCTCCCTTCAGATACTTATGGACATGGATAGGATCCCCTTGCAGTCTTCTTTTCTAAAGGCTGAACAGGCCCAGCTCCCTCAGCCTTTCCTCATAAGAGAGGTGTTACAGTCCCTTAATCATCTTTATCACCCTCTGCCAGTTCTCAATCCACCTCACTGTCCACTCATCCCACCCACACTTCCTGAGTTTGTCTATGAGAATATCATGGCAGACAGTGCCAAAAGCCGTGCTGAAATTCAACACCCACCATTCTCCCCTCATCTGTCCAGTCAGTTGTCCCATCTCAGAAGGCAATCAGGTTGTTTAAGCATGACTTCCATGTGGGGAATCCACACTGACTACTCCTGATCACCTTGTCTTCCATGTGTTTAGAGATGGATTCCGGGATGAGCCGTTCCATCACATTTCCAGTGACTGAGGTGAGATATTCAGGGCATCAGAATGAAATTAAATTAAATGAAACAGTGTGTTGTTAATGCTATTTGGCATTATACTGGATTTAAATAATCTTCCTGGGGGAGCAAACACATTTTTTACTTTATTTTAAGAGAACCAAGAAAGCTAACTAATTCTTTACATTTCGAGGCACCTTTCTGATCCATTGTTCTATTCAAATTGAGCTTTAAAATCTCATTACTTCTCTAGCTGCTCTGACTATTAAACTTTCCCTTTGGTTGTCATGCTTTTATGCAGCACAGTGGAGATCACAAAACCTGATTTAATAACATTTTAGAAGAAGACATGGGTTGCAGCCACAGAGCTTCCATCCTCACAGAACTCCTTGTCAACTTCCAGGCTGGGAATATTACCTTTTATATCTGCAGTGTAGCTCCATGAAGGAAAAGATGAAGCAGAAACCCCTCTCTGCTAAATATAGCAGTGTCCAATCCCCTTGGTTGCTGCAATAATGATGAAGTTGTATCTTGATGTAATTAGCAGGTTGATCCTCAGAACTGACCTTCAAAGATATACAAAGTTCAAACTCCATTGCCCAGATAATGAATTGAAGAAAAATAACACAAACCAAACATTTATAAATCACTTCTTCCTTTACTCACCAAACTCCGTTACCTAATCTGTGGGGTGAGAGGGCACAACAATGTCTTCCACTTGATTTTAACAGGGACATCTTCCTTATCTTGCTGCACATGCCTTTTACTAACATAAGATCTGTTAATAAAGACAGGCTTTAAAGAGAGAATTTGGGTTGTTCAGCCTAGAAAAGAGGTCTTCAGGAAGACCCTAAATGTCCCTAGGGAGACTTTAAAGGCCCTTCTAGTACCTAAAGGGAGCTAAAATAGAGCTGGAGAAGACCTTTTCAAAGGGATGTGTATTGATAGGACAAGGGGGAATGGCTTTATACTGAAAAAGGGAAGGTTTAGATTAGATATTAGGAATAAATTCTTTACTGTGAGGGTGGTGAGATACTGGCACAGGTTGCCCAAAGAAGTTGCAGATGCCCAATCTATCCCTTGCAGTGTTCAAGGGCAGGTTGGATGGGGCTCTGAGCATCCTGTTCTAGTGGAAGGTGTCCCTGCCACAGCAGGAGGGTTGGAATGAGATGGTCTTTAAGACTTCTTTCAACACAAACCATTCTGTGATTCTGTGATTCTATGTGGGAAATGGAGAGATGGCTCCTGGCACAAGACCTTACATACTCTTTTTATCATCCTTGGATCTAGCTCAGTTTTGTTCCACTCCAGAGACTATGAACAAAAGTATTTCAAATGCAATGGTGATTCAGGTATCAGGCATTTGACTGCATTTTCTGTGTCCTTAGCTCCTGTACAAGAAAGCTCACATCCCTTCCAAAAGAAATAGTCTCCTGTTCTCCTTCCAGTGTCTGCTTTGCTTTGCTACTCAGTGAATAATGCTATTTATCCATGTGCCCCCTCCTCACCCTCTCCTGGCAGTGACACCTGCCTAGCAGTGATACTTTACAGGTGACTTATTTTTGCAGCTTCCAGTCTCAGCCTTCCCCAGTCCTGCCTAGGTGGAACTGGCCAGCATTAAGGGAATTTCATTATTTTTCTCGAGGAAACAAAAGATTTGTAACACAAATAAAGTGTTACTAAGATTTTTTTTTTTATTTGCAGAAAAATACACTTAATTAGCCACAAATTTGTCTATTGACACATTAGGAATCTAGTAAATCAGACTTTGCAATAATTTTTTTGATAAAATAGTTCAAGGCTCATGCAAACCTTGATATGCTTCATATCTTCCCAAAAGGAAGAAAAATATGATTTTTTTTCACCTCTGAAGTATTAATTTTTCCAGCAGGTCTGCTCTGCTGACAGCACATCTCCTGTGTTCCTGCTCAGTCCTGCTTTCTCTGTGGCCAGTGCAAAGATCTTCCCTTCCGCTCCTATTGAGACAGATCACAGTTGACTTGTATTTAATCCAACAACTAATTACCTCAAAAATGAGGCTGTATAAGCACAGTCAATGGCACCACAAAGCATTTATGTGGCTAAATAATGAGCTAAACAGCAATGCCCATGCAGTTTCCACTCCTCATCATCTCCTTAGCAGGGATTGTCTAAAGAGCTTGCAGACATTATATGTCAAGACATTCACAATATGCCAGGATTGTACCCCCCAGTTAATTTCCTTGTAACTTCAGCCTGACTGAAACATTTGCAGCTTGTCTGAAAGTCTAGCCAAGCACTCACAGCCAGGGTGTGACTGGCCTTCACTCCCTGTCTTGCCTGAACTCCTGGATGCACAAACCCTCTTCCCCTGTGTGCCACTGGCACTGTGGCCCTACAGCCAAATCTGGCCTGAGCTGCAAACCCACAGATTCACACAATATTTTGTGAGACTATTAAGAGCTGGTGAGACTCTGGTTGTTCCTGTGCCTGTTCTGCCCAGCATCCCTGCCTGTCTTTCTGCCATCAAGGGGAGGACTGTGATACCTGTGCCAGCCCCTGTGCTCTATCAGTGGTGCCATGAGCAGATGCAGTGGAACCCTTCCTGCTTCCATCAGCCTTGGACCAAGCTCAGGCTTGGCTGCTACATCAGCCTCAGTCTGTTTGCAGGATCAGTGCCCCCTTCATGTCCAATTTCCCTTGTGGATGGCCTCCTGCACTGCCAATCTTCCCTCAGTGCCCACAGGGCCAGCTCTGAACAAGACCCCCCTTGTTCTGTGCTTGACCTTCAGTGCTGGTTGTGTGCAGCTACATTTAAGTTTTTCTTATGTGCAAACTGCAGATATATTTAGAACCTTTGCCTGCCTCTGGGCTGCCCTGGATGAGAAGGGTGGGTGTAGCACCGCATCCCTGGGCACAAGGTCAAGGGAGAAGCACTGCAGATTCCTGATAAACCTTCCTTGCTCCCACAGTTCTGCCCTGGGGTAATTGCTCTGCCCACAATATCTAAAGCTGAGGAACTCTGCTCCCGAGGGTACAGAAGATTTGAAAACCAGTGCTTGTGAAATGGAGCAGCCTCTGCTTATCGCAGTGCCAGTGCTGAGCCCAAAGGGCAACAACTTCCTCACCTGCAGGAGCTGCAGCATCCTGTGAACGTGCTCACCTGGGAGCTGCTCCCTAGGGCTGAAATTAGCAAATCTACATTTCCCCCATGGTTATGACCTCTCTTAGGTAATTTCAAGCTAAGAAGTGTTTGTGCAGCAGTGCAGGCCTTCACCTTAGCACAGACACATCCTCAGACATGAAAACCATGGGACTTGAGTTACAAGGTCTGACTGCAATTAAGAGGAAGCAGCAAGGTGCTGCTAACAACCAGGGAGAGATTTATGTTCTGGGGTTTTGTCCACATCTCACACTGCAAAATCTCAGGCACTGAGTGACAGTCTTACTGCTTAATAGGGGAAAGAGGACAATCCCACTTAATAAATGACACACATATGCATGCACACAAGAGTGGTGATTCAGAAGGGCTAATTCCTCCAGACTAAGAAAATTATAAGCAAATTATAAGCAAACAGGAGGAAAGGCAAAGACAGAAGGCTAATGGAAAGCAATGATTTTTCAAATCAAAATAATCACAGTCTCACAATCAATAAAGAAGACAACATTGGCTAAAATCCCTTCCAGATTCTGTGGCAAAGTGGGGGCTCCAATTAAAAATTAAAAAGCACCATATGACAGAGAGGGAAAGGGGAAGCAGATCAGAGCTGATTAAAATGCAGGGTTCTGAAGCCTAGAAAATTGGTAATGTGTGATAAAAATATCAGGGAAAACAAGGACTTTTAAATAATATACCAGGAAAAAAGACCTCAATTGGACCAGAGGATACAGATCCCATAATGCAGAAGCAGTGTCAAGGCATTCATCTGCATGCTTGCCTCTACACTTATGTCCCACTCAGCCTCTCATGAAATGTTTTGGAACACTCTCACAGACCCTAAGCCTGCCAAAACATGGATGGCTATTAAAGTTATTTATTTGAAATAAGGCTTTTGCTTCCCTTTTGCTCCCCATTTGCTCCCCTTTGGCTCCCCATGTCAGAGCATTACACAGAATGTGCTTAAATGAGCTTCCCTTCTCCATTACACACTTTTAATCTGAGAGTGGGATGAAGGGCTTTGTGGTCCCATATCCACTGTGTGTGTGCAGAAACAAGGCACAGCAGGACTCTGGACAACGAATCATTTAGAAACCAAACAGCCAGGCAGGTGTTTTCCCAACCTTCAGTTCCTGCAGGAGGCACTGCCCACTAACAAGCTCTCTGCAGCTCTTCCCCCAAGGCTCTGCAGACAGTCAGTGACAGGCCCATGACTGCAAAAATCCCCTCCCTGCATGAAAGATAAGGCAGCCAAAGGGAATTTCTTATTTACAGGTTAGATGACTGAATATCTATAGTGACATTCCACAATGGCCTTCAGCTGAGGGCCACAGTCAGCAGCCAGGCTTCCAGTGCTCACCTGTGGCCAATGCAGCTCCCTCTTCCCAGAAGGCTGAATCCAGTGCTGGTCTGGGTGGCACTTCCTCCTGCCCAGCATGCTCCTGGTACCCAAAGCCGGGCAGGTGGCTTGGCAGGCCCCTGCAGGGTGTGACACAGACATCCCGACAACACCTCAGCATCCACACTAGTCCTTCCCACCCCCACTAACAGGATTTGAAAGCCTGATGTTGGTTTTGTCGGAAGTTGGATAAAACTTTGTATTCCTCCCTGCACACACCAAAGGACTCTGCGAACAGTCAAGCTTGGCTCTTATTTTTTTCCTCTCTTTGAAAAGAAAGAGAAAGAGCATCAGAGACAGAGATTTTCACACCAGATCCATTGCTTATCTACTCTGCGTATTGGATCAGCTCCTGATAACATATTAATAGATTTCCCACCCCACATCTGAAAGGTTCTTGGGATGACTCATCTGACTCCTTCTTGGGTGCTGTGAGTGCAGCTATAATATGAACCAGCTGTGGCCTAGTTTGGAAAAATATCCATCCATGTTGTTGAGGAGTAACTGCAACTGGAAATACCTTAAAATAACTAAAGTAATCCATTTTATTCATAGGCTGCAGCAAACTGCTGTTCCAGAATGGGCTGCACTTAGTGGGCACCATATTATCCTGTGAACAGGATTTATTGCTACAGATATAAAAAACAGTGAAGCTGTTCTTAAAACATCTTCCTCCGAGGCATGTCTCTGCCTAAAACTGTGGAAAATGCAAGATGTGTTGGGCAGTGCATTGGGAAGGTGCAAGGAAGGGAAACCAAGGAAGGCTGAATCCAAAGTGATTGCTGATTGCTCTTGAAGACCATATGATCCTTTTGACAGGCACTAAGCCTGTGGTGCTTGGCAGGAGAGCTGTCCCACATGCAGGACCACAGGTGACCCACCAGCATTTCTCTTAAGACAACAAAAAGGCTTCCAGTGGTTTCAAGACTTATTTTTCAACAATTTTCAAGTACCCTGAAGAATAAATCGTTTCTCACACAGTCTTAAAAATCTGAAAAAGGTACTTGTAATGAAAGGACAAGCAATATTGTTAAACCTGACAAGACATCATGAGTGCTGCTTTTTTTTTCCTGGTAGCAGAAGTCATGTAAGGAGAGATATTTGCAATCTGTGTTCACAGGGCTGCTTCCATGTTTGCTGAAGACAAACTGATGTGAGCTTATTTCTCCCAGCTCCTGAGGCAGGAGACAAATATCCAGAGGCAGAGATGGGACCTTAACCTTTGTTGTACATGTGCATAGTGACATCCTCTGGGGTCACTTGTAGGCGAAACTTCAGCCAAACTTGGGCCAAAGAGTCTGCCCACAGTCAAGCTGGAGAGGACTTTGTACATCTCCCTACAGTGTCTGAGCAGACAGGTGAAAAATTGGTGGAAATTCTGAGCCCAGAGACTCTCTTCTCCCCCTCCATCACAGTTTGAAAAGTCAGTATTTCCTGCTAATTAATTGTATCTGTATAAATGAATGGAGGGATTATGGTAAGCGAAAGAGGCAGTATGGTAAGTGCAGCATTTCGCAAAAGAGATAAAAATGAGTCAACAGCAAAGAAGTGCTTTTAATATAATCCTCTTTCATTCACAGGTCCAACATCCATCCTACTGAGAGAGGCTTGAACCCCATGGCCATGGAAAGCTTCACCACTGTTGCTCACCACTGACTGCAGGCAAAATTCACCACAGCATTTTCCTAGCAAGGAGAGATGCCTGACTGCACTACCGACACTAGGTCAGAAAAAACACTGAAAATGAACAGAGACCTTGTTTGTGTCCTTTGTGTAGCTTAGGACAGGTGTAAATGGCACCCTGGTATTCAAGCTCCATCCACTGCTCTCCACATCATTCAGCCCTGCTCACACTGCAGCAGACCAGCTGACCTTATAGGGCACAAGAAATGCAATTGGCATCACAGCATCCCTTTCCAACCAATACTACCGGAAACAAGATTTACTGATGCTTTATTCCTTTGTTCTATCATAGATTTAAAAATAATAATTTTTATTTGCCATAGGAGTGTAGAGGACAAAGATTTTTCATTTACATGAACATTTGGAGAGCTTTCAGAGCAAACACAAAATCCAATTTCCTTCCAGTTTTTCAGCTCCAAAAAAAGCCCACAAACCAAAATGAGGTACACCAAGGGCTGACAATTGATGAAAGGAATTACAGCAGTCCACAATGTAAGCAAAACAAGAGGCACTGCCCACCTTGTTGATAGAGAAATGACAGGCCAGACCAAGGCTTGCACCCAAACTTGCATCATACCCACACTGTAGGGACGAGGGCTTGTGCCTTGCTGTGTTTCAGGATGTTAGAGAGGCTCCTGGGCATCCTGCATCAGGCTGGGCACTGGCTGCTGCACAGATCTTGTCCTCCTGGTAGGTAACTTACATGCAGCAAAACAAAAGCACTTTCAGACAGATTTGGTCTCATCAGTTTTCATACCTGGTTCCATTTCAGATGATTTTGTGGCTTTCTCTACTCCTTTTTTTATTCCATTTTTGGGTATGTATGATTTTTTTTTTAGTAATCTGTTGCCTGGTGCATTATTCTGAACCACAGCCATCTAGACAACACCTTTCCTTTTTCTAAATGCCCTGACACTGTAATTACATCAGAAATGTGTTGGTTCCTTGAACATAGGTGCAAACCATGTCCTTCCATTTGTGTCACTCACATAGCAATTAAAATTTTGCAGTTTTCATCCAACCAGATCATGATATTCATTTCTTTCTTTGATAAAGCATCTTTTTTTTGTTGCTGTTGTTTTTGTAGGTGCCCCCTGCATATTAGGATCATTTTTTTAACAACTGGATGAGAAAATTGCCAAGCACCACAAAGATAGGAAAAGGCAGACAGAAAACTTGCAGAGATTAGTGGAGCCCTGGCAGGTTTCCAGCACAAAGATGGGAATTTGATCACTCACAGAAGAGGTGACAAAGGTGCGTGGTGAAGAGGAAGTTGTTTTTCCCTTAGGGCTGCCTTCCTGTGTTGACTTTCACATGCACACGTGGGATGACTGAACCCCGGCTGCTCACTGTGCCTCTCAATGGCAGTGGCGTGGCAGCAGCTGCCCTGCTGCTCTGCCTGACTGCCCGTGGGGCAGACCCTGGGGCTGTGACTCCAGTTCTGAGTCCACTGGAGAGCTGCATACATGGTCATAACATGAGTACCGGCACCTCAGAGACATGGGTGGTGGGAGGTGACAGTCCCTGGCCTTATAATGTCCCCTGTTGCACTGTAGACACGCGTAGCACTGGCTGGTCCCCTGGATAGCCCTCAACAGGGTGACTTGCAGTGGGAGTGCCTGGGGACCCCACTGCAGGTGGAGGAAAGCTTCTCAGTTTGCAAACAATCCATGCACCCTGTGCAGGGTATAAACCATGATGCTAAAATGCTGCCCAGAACAAGCATTTTGCATTTACAGAAGGAAACTACAGAGTACCTTCAGAGAGAAGAACCTGGCCAGATGGAGGCCATGGATATGCTTTGTATCAAAAAAGAAGTCATTGTGATCCTGACTTTCCCTCTTCATTCAAATGGTCTTTAATACCCTGTTTACAGGGTAACAATGAAAGAAATCATATGAGAGGCATTAGTTCACTGATGGTTGTTGCTTACCTTGCAATAGCCTGAGCACCAGAACCACAGGACTGGGGGCCAGTTCCTGGGAGTCCAGCAGCCAAGAGATGCACTGGAAATCACAAGGGTTTGCACCATCTCCTGGTGACATGCCAGGCAGTGCAAATGACAGAAACCCAGCACAACTCCTGAGAGGGAAATAATCATTGCTCTCCCCAAGGAAGGGAGAAACAGCAACTCTTAAGTTATGTAGAACAAATTCACCTTATCTGTTGTCACGGGAAAGTCCCTAGGCACTGAAGAAAATGTAGCTGGAGAGAGGCAGCTCATGTCAAAAAGTCCAGCAAGAGCAATCAAATGAGCTGAGAAGGGCATGCTTGTGATGTGGCAGGCAGAGGATTGAAGGCTTTGCTTATTTGAGTTGACGAGCTCAGGTGGTGGCTCACAGGGCCACTTCAAAAGGCACCTCCTCCTCTACTCGAGTGAGTGTTTGACAAGTTTGTAGCACAAGGACTAGATTAGCAAGCTAGATGTTAATTTAATTTGTTCACTGGTGATGGGTGCATGGCTATCCTGTGCTTTTACCTGGGTTTCCATGCAGTCATAAGGAGATTTACAAGCTGTGAACATCTGCAGCTTGGAATTACTTTTACAGCTACAGGAGGCTTTTCAGATTAGTGTTACCTGCAACTTGGAAGATTAAGATTTTTGTGCTCAGAAACCTTCCTAAGTATTAAGAAGGGAGGTGCACAGTAGGGTGGAAGAAGTGCTCCTTTGCTGGACTGTCAGTGTTCCCACACACACAGCTCCTCATCCTGGGCAATCCCACCAACTCTGGAGAACCTTTCATGTCACCCCTGTAGCTGAGGGACTTCCAAAGCTCACTGAAGCCCAGATATCTCCAAAAACTGTGTACCTTGTGTTCTCTTAGTGATCTGAGGACAGCCTCACAGCAAACTAAGTCCACCCACCTGCTTCTGGAGTGGGTGATGCTGATTTTCCCGGGCTGCTATGACCACATGGGGAAATATCCACAGGCCTACTGTGGATGGGGAGATGGTGGCTAAGTTTGCCTCAGAAAAAAGCGGTAAATTTGGCCTGTTTCTGAGTACCTCTTCAGGAGCAGAGAGGCAGCCCCCATTTTTTTTTTTAATAATGACTTTTGGTCTGATAACATGAGCCAGCACTGAGACCTTGTGCTGGGAAAATTGATAACAATATCCTCTCTTCTTCTGAGCTGCTGGTGGAATTGTTCAATAGTTGAAATAAGTCCTTTGATTATTGTTTCCTATTGTTTGGCTAGTTTGATAAGGTATATTGAAGTCAGTGGAGTAAACCAACTCATACCAACTAATGATGAGGCATGCTATTGTTCTGGGATGATTTGCACCACGATAATTTCTGAGGCATTTGGATGCAATGTTTAATTAATTGTGGTGAGTGATTTAAACTCCAGTCAATTGCTGCTAACCTGAGATAAAGCTATTTCTATAATTTCAGTATAATCATCTTCTCCCCTGCATTAATTAACACATGACAGCATTACACTGACAGCTTCTTAACACTTCTCTAACATTTCTTCTAAATCTTTCTCTGCCACTTCCCTCTGGACAATATGTCAATAAACCCCCCAAGTACTCTTTTTGAAATCTCTTCATGTTTTAGTGTTGTGTTTTGCTCTGTGTGCAGTGATACAGGCTCATACCAAGGCCAGTTGGTCCCTGTCTGGCTGAAAGACTGACGAAGAAGCAATGGGGTCTCACTAGCCTAGGAATTTGTCCTGAGATCCAGAAGCCACAAATACTGCTAATAATGGCAGGACTTGAGAGACATGAAGAACTTAGGGCAAGGCACCCATTTGGATGAGGAATTGTACAGGAAAATTAGGCAATTGACTTTTTTGGGTAGTATTGAAGTGGTCCATGCTCTGCTACTGTAAGGATACCATGTGTTTCATAGTGCTGGAAAGCATTTTTCATCCTGGGGGTTTGTTTCTCATCATCTTTATCTCTGCCTCCATATTTTAGCAATAGCCTTTTCATGAATTATCACAAGTATTACTGCATTTCCCAAACATCTCTGCAGTTGTTCATCTGAATTCCTACAGATATTTTCTCAACCATTTTCAGGAAAGACGTCTGTGTTCTGTACAACACAGAGACCCACCCTCACCTCATCAGGGAATTGGACTGGATCCTCTTGACCTCACATTCTCCATCTCATGGCATGGGTAAGATACATCCTATCAAATCTTAGATGTCCAAGTTAGATACCCTGGCTTTGGTCCCTCTACAGTCTTGGAGACTCCACATGGTTATTTCACTGGATTTGTCTCCTGCTACTTTAGATGCTTGTAACAAAAAGTTAATCTAGGAAGAATCTGGGGTCCAAAATATATCCACAAGTTTAACTGCTTGGTCTTTTAGCTTGCTCTCCCCCATCTAATCATTGTCACTGCTGCAGCTTACATAAACAGCTCTCCAGAAATGACCTGTCTTATCCCCTGCCATGAAAAAAGGAAGCTGTCCTTAAATCATAACTCTGGCACCATAAAAATCTCTGCAATGAGATTTCAAAGAGGTAAAGGCAGGCTTTGGAAGGAAAAAGTTGTTCACAATTCACTGCTCAGAAATATCTCGCAGCTGGCCGATGTGGCTTTGAACTGAGTCACAACAGCAGGTTTGTGTCTGAAAGGAACAGCAGCTTCCCGAGCCTGGGCTGTGCAGAGGTTGTTTCTCCACCACCCCTTCACCCCGCAGTGCTCCCTCTGGCTGGCACACAATTTTCTGAGTCACTGGTGCTTGTGCATCTTGCCCTTGCACAGTGATTATCATTTCTCAAATCATCAGTAGTCCTTCCTCTCCTGCTGCCTGTATGTCTTAAAATAGCCAGTAGAGCTCTGCACCCTGCAGAGAGGATGACTTTGCTCTTAAACTATCTCCGTGGCATGCAGGTAAAGAAACACAGTAACGAGTGTCTAAACAGGGCTTCTCACAATAACCTTTTCAGCTGACGGTATTTCTCTTTTTGCTTATTGCAGTGTGGAGGTAAGTGTGCTCTTTGATATATATCAAGCCTTGACTAACTTGGTTAAGAACAACCACAATGTTCTGGCCTTATCATCTCCTGGACAATGGCTTGGACTGATCCTTTCACTGGCCTCACCTCCTGAGTCACCAGGTATTCAGAGTTTCTGCAAAATTTAAGTACCAGTTGAAATTAGCTGCTTAAGTCTTGTCTAAACTTGCACAGAAGAACACAAAGAAGAAGAGTTAAAAGATTTTAAAGTTTTAAATAGACCAGTACTGAGTATAAATTCCACAAAACAAAAGGTTTGATTGTCTATTCCCCAAGCATTACTTCACAGAACAGCATTTCTGTTTACCCCAACTCAGATGTATTTTTGAGTGCAAAACACTGTAGCACTTTATCCCTTCTATTGTCATTCCTAAAACGCTAATACCTTTTAGCTGCAGGGCCCTTTGCATTGCATCTCGCTGGTGAATTAAATTGTCACCCCTTTATGCTCCTGCAGGCCAGCGAATGAATTTGGAGTGCTTGAACATTAATTGTCAAAAATATTTTCACAGGGCTCTAAAACCTAAATTCATTAGAATACCCTCAGTATTCAGTGTGAACAAAATGGTCTGTAACAGAGATCCACCCTTGTAAAGCTGTTGTGGAACAAAATAGACATATATAAAAAAAGTTTCTGATAGAGGAAAAAATATCTAAGTAGATGAGTATCTGGGAAGTACAGCTTTGTTATGAAAACACAGGGCTGGGAGATGGATGACCGCATTGTATTTCCAACCTGCCACAGATTTTCCATATGACCGTGGACAAATTGCTTGTAGCATATTTTTAAAACTGGCCTGCAGTTTTCGGGTGACACTTTCTGAAGACTGACGCTTCCTCTTGGCTCCAGCAGCACCAATGCTGCCTTTAGTCCTGAAAACCTGAGGCCAAGGCTATATTAGCTTTGCCTGTACTGCTCTGAAAGATCAGTCTCCAGAGCAGCTTTGGCACGGCGTGCCCAGCCTCCTGCCCACCACAGTGCTCGTGTCGGAGCCCAGGCTGCTGGCTGACAGCCTGCCCAGGCAGCTCTGCCAGCAGGGTTTAGACATTCCCCTGCTCTGTCTGGCTGAACCTGTCAAAGCAGATCTGTTGGGTTGGCTCCATGTTTAACTAGCCTGATCTGCTCACCACTGCTGAGTGCCAAGGCTCAGAGCTCCAGCACAGCACCTCCCCAGCTTGTACACAGGCAACAGCAGGCAGGCCAACGTGGCTATTTTGTAGGGAAAGACCTGAACAGTGGTAATCCTAAACTGAGGTCATTCTGCTGTAGGCTTGGATCATATTAAGCGTTTGAAAACAAAATAAGCAATCATTGATATCACAGAATCATTAAGGTTGGTAAAGCCCTTTAATACCGAGTCTGACTGCTAATCCAGCATTGCCAAATCCACCATTAAACCATGTCCCTAAACACCACATCTACAATTATTTTGAACACTTCCAGGGATGGTGATGCTACTACTTCCCTAGGCAGTCTGTTCCTATGTTGGACCACTCTTTGAGTGAAAAAAGTTTTCCTAATATCCCATCTTAACCACTCCTGGTACAAATTAAGGCCTTTTCCTCTTGTCCTATTTCTTATTACCTGGGAGAATAGGCCAACCCTCACCTGGCTACAACCTCCTTTCAGGTCGTTATAGAGAGTGATAAGGTCTCCCCTGAGCCTCATTTTCTCCAGATAAAACACCCTCAAGCCCCTTCAGGTGCTCCTCATCAGACTTGTGCTCCAGACCTTTCCCCATCTCTGTTGCCCTTCTCCAGTCACATTCCAGCACCTCCATGTCTTTTCACTGAACATTCAAATTTAAGATGGTTTCCAAACTTGGCCTGTGTCCTGGTTCCCTCCCTGGTACAAGGGGGTTTGTCTCACTAACAAACTTGCAGGCTGTGACAACTAGTACTTGTATTTGTGAAGTACCCAAATACCAAAGAATTCCAGAGACATGCCCAGAAGAAAGTGAGTAATTCTGTATTCAGAGCAAGGTTTAAGGACAGGTATGAAATAGGACACAGGACCCTTCCACAACAGTAAGGATAGAAGAGATTATTGACTAGCTGCTCATTAATTGAGCATCATCCTTGCTGGGTATTAAATGAGGAAGGGGACTAGAGGAAACAATGTGTGCAATTATAGTCTGCCTTCAAATGCATATGCTTGGAGGGGCCTGAACTAACGCTGCACAAACAGTACTAGTGCTGACATTTCCTTAGTTGAGTGCTAAGTTTTGACTACTTTTCTAACTTACTTTTCTCTCGTCCAGTCTTGCAGTTCACAGCATTATTTGGACTAAAGGAAATAGAAACAAAACGAAGATAGCAAATGCTTCCTTCTATTCTCAAACAGCAATTCTCTTCCACTTCACTCTGGTGGGAAATACAGATCTCACACACATGAGAATTGGGCCCTTGGCATAAACACTGTGAAGCCAAGGACTGGGGTCTCCCAGAATCACAGTTCATCATTTGTGTTGGGACTTGACTATGCCTTTGTTTTCCTATTTATGCAATAACAATGCATATTCAATTTTCCTGAGGGATTTTCAAGGCCTCACTAACGTTTGGTGACACCATTCATTAAGAACCTGGGAAGAGCAGGTTTGCGGTTTGCAGCAGAACACCTGATTTCTTAGTCCTCAGGCAGTTATAATGAGCATTGATTGCCTGGTCACATTACCCTGGTGCATACAGCCTTGCATACGCATACCAGAATATGAAAGGGTAGAGTAAACCATAGTGAGAGGATCTGGTTTTGCTACAAGTAGGAAAATCCCCCTTAGACAACACTCTTACATATTGCTATTGGCCACAGCCAAGGAAAAAAAATAATTCACTGGTGTCAGATATTTATATATTTCAGTTCAAAAATACCCTCCAGGAAGAGCAAAGAAGTGAGAAGGCAACAACCTAAGACAGGAGGAGATCATTTATAAGAGATGGGCAGTTCATATATCTGTAGGAATGAATAGACCCAGTCAAATGGTCCCTGTGACACAGCACAATAGTCTATTGTCTCGGTGTCGATAAATCAGCCTCCCAGCCTGTGCTCTGAGAGCCAGATGTTCATTATTAAACACTGTTCTGTGCTCCCTCTTGCGTTTCCTCGCCAGCCTCGTTCCGCACTGTGCACAGGAGAATGCTGCCGCTCCTACCTGGATAAAGCCAAGGTAGTGGCTGATCCTGGAAGGGCACCTTAGGGACCACCTGTCCCACAGTGCTTATTTCAGTTCCACACAGCAGCACATTGCACGGCACTAAATTCTGGCTCCCACCAGTGCCCACCACGGTGCACCAAACCTATGCAGTGCTCACACGTGCTGCCAGGACGGAGCTCTCCTTCCCACATTTGCCTTGTGTAGTAGGTTTATGTGCAAGGTTCTGACAGTGGGGAGGCTGCAGGACTGGCTTCTGTGAGAAGCTGCCAGAAGCTTCTCCCATGTCTGACACAGCTGATGCCAGCCAGCTCCAAGGCGGATGGAGGAGATAGAGAAAATCAGGAATGAAGTTAAGCCCAGCAAGAAGGGAGGGGTGGGAGGGAGGTGTTTTAAGATTTACTTTTTATTACTCATTATCCTACTCTGATTTGATTGATAATATATTAATTTTCCCCAAGTTGAGTCTGTTCTGCCTTCGATGGTAATGGCTTAGCGATCCCTCCCTGTCCTTATCTCAAGCCGTGAGCCTTTTGTTATGATTTCTCTCCCCTGTCCAGTTCAGGAGGGTTAGTGATAAAGTGGCTTTGGTGGGCACTTGGCATCCAATCAGGGCCAACCCACTATGCCTTACCAGACGAGTCTGCACAACGAGGAGATCTAGGTTCTTGCCTCAATCAATAGGATCACCTCCCTCTAGAGTGCAGCAGGATCACCCTGGCTTGCAGGTTTCTCTTTAGGGGAATCTCCAGTTTAGAGCCCTACTCTGATGAGTACAGGAAGGTTATGAATTTCTTTACAAGAAGTTTTATAATTCTAAAGCACTTTCCTGCTTGAGTGCTGTGCAGCATCAGAAAGACATGGCTTGATGTGCTACTAAACATGCAAGATGACTTAGAGCCAGCAAGAGCTTATCCCCAAGTGCAAGCTGTGTTTTCCCCTATCTGCCTTCAAAACAACTGCAGAATATAAGGTGGTTAAAGGTAGTTTTATCTGCATCTGGGCCCAGCAGGCAGAGTTTGGATCTGAGCTTCCCAAAGGTCACTGTCTGCTGAAGCAGATGTAGTGTTGTTTGAGCAGCTGGGCTGTTGACCACGGACAGCTTTTAAGATTTCCCCCCTCCTGGGAAGGGTGTTAGGTACCATGATCCTTCCTCCTTTAAGGCTGCCAAGGTTAAAGATGCCCCTAAGAATCCTTCATTTAACCAAGCTAAACTGGGATGTGAAAATGGTAAACCAAAGCAGTTTTAGGCACACATGCTATTTGTTTATCTTCAGCATTTTACTCAGCTTGGGCAATGAGCAGAGAACATTTCATTTGTCTTGGCTCCAAGTCAGCTTCTTCCTCTGCTGGCAGAGTGAAGGTGGTGTGTGCATAACAAGGCACAATGTAAAACCTCAGTTAGAAGAGCCATGGCTGATAACCAAGAGGACAGCAACAACTTTTGAAAAGTTTCTCTCTCAAATACTGGCTACCTGCCCTTAAAGAGAGCAATATTTTGTCAGTGCCACTGTGGCACTGTGGGAAAGAGCTGGAGGGTGACAGTACAATACAAGAAAGCCCTCTAAAGGTCCTGCAGTCATACCTGTGCACAGGTATGTACATACTGGTGTACAGCAGTACCTTCAACTGCTCCTAAGAGATGGGTTTTGCTCAAAAAATCCTGTGCTGGGGAGGTGACAGCCTCCCCAAGCAGCCTGCTACAGTGTTCCTCTAGCCTTTTGTTTAAAAGCCAGGTGAGTGTGTCAGATCATTGCATTATCCCATCCCCAGAGACTCTCTTTTCCTCCTCCCCTTTGCAGATCACTCTCTGGCATAGTTCATGTTTTCTCACTGGCTTGCTGGACCTGAAAGTTTCTTGTTCAGTGATCTCTTTCATAGAAATACATTACTCTTTTATTCATACCCCTTGATTCTTCCTTCTGGTGGTCATGGGGCAGCAGGGCTGGATTCTGGTGGGATCACTTGTGTGGGAGAAATTGTGTTTGTGCTCCCAGACACTCGAGCACATTGCAGTCCTGCCAGGCTCTTACTCAGTGATGCTTTACAAAAAAAGAGGGCCCAGAGGAAAAATTAAAGTCCCAAAAGAAGGGGTATGGGCTGGTGACAGGCATATACCTCTCCTTGCTAAGTCCCCATACCAAAGAAGAGTCAAAATTCTCATGCAGGCAGTGCTTGGCTGAAGGTGAACATTAGTAAAATGAAGTCTGGCCATGCAGAGCATCTATGGCAGCATATGAAAAATTGTGATTTACCAAGCAAGAGAAATAGAAAACTAATTTTGTGCTGCAGATAAGGACAGACTGAAACAAAACGCTGTCTGGGTGCAGAGATTAGAAGCTCTGGAGATCTGATATTCTTAAAGGAAGATGCTGCATTTGGGAGTGTCTCATTTAGAAGATTAATAATGAAAAAAGAATTGGTAATAATATATAGGAGGGAATACATCCGTCCTCTTAATGATAACAAGACAGATGATTTTCCCAAAATTCATGCCACTTTTGGCTGTAACTGAAGAGGAACTGGGGGTTGCTCCAGAGCATATGGACCAAGGCTTCGCTCCAATGCACATCCTCATGTGAACATGCCACAGGCTATGATTAAGTGTCTAAAAGCATTTGTGAACAGCAAAATTATATGTGTCTGATGTGGCTGTGTCCTACTGCTTCTGCTTTGGAAAAGGATTTGCAAAGTAATCCCAGTGTTTCTAATGCTTCCCACTGCCTGCATGCAGCACATCACATTTCCATCTTTTTGGAGTCCTCATTTATTGAAAGGCAAATGTGTGGCTCTGGAGGATTTCCTTCCTTGTGTTCAATGGCATTTTTCAGGGTACAGCATAACACCTGGATTAATTTGAAAGCTGACACAGAGAGACATTCCATGGATCCCACACAGAAAGCTCTCTATACCTAGAACAAACTGGAAAGCAGCTTTCTCAAATCCAGGCCCTGCTCTGGGCTCACATCCCACCTGACAGCTCTCCTGCCTAGCACACAGTTCCAGAAGTGAAAACAAAGCAGAGCCACCAATACAGGGCTGATGAGGAAAAGAGGAAAAACAACAAATCAGCCAAATGAAACAGGAAAGGGAAAAATGCTTTTAGGGGCAACACCCCAGAGCAAATACCAGCTCTGTACTAAACCTCCCCTTCTGGAACTCAGAGCAGAAAACCGTGGCTGCCAAGCTACCAGGCCTCTCTCCAAGGCACTGCCAGGCTTTGGACACCTCAAGCCCTCTCAGCAGCTCATTTCCCTACACAGGCTGATCCTCCAGCTGCCCTAGTGCTGTGCTCCAAGCTCACTTCCATATTGTACAGCCTAAGACTACCTCTAATTCTTCTTTGGATGCTGCTCTGCGTATTTCCACAGTCCTCTTTGAGTGTGAAACCTCTCCAATTCCTACACCTGGCAGGGTATTGCTGCCCCTTCCCCTCATGGTTCATAAACTGTGCTTCATACACTCCAGTCTTTTATCATTTCCTGCAGAAATTGATCCCTTCAGGCCTGTTTTTGTTGGCACTTGCCTCTGTGCTTCTCACCTGCTGCTGAGCAGACACAGGCTGCAGGTTTAACAAGCCCTGAGAAAGAAAGGACTGATCATGTCAGCTGTGCTGCTGAATGCCCTGGGCTCCAGGTGGTAATCAGGGAACCACAGAATGGTTTGGGTTGAAAAGGACCTTATAGATCGTCCAGTTCCAACTCCCCTGCCATGGACCGGGATGACACCCTCTAGGTCAGGTTGCTCAGGGCTCCATCCAACATAGCCTTGAACATTTCCAGGGATAGGGAATGCTAGAAGGAAGCAGGAAGCTGGCTGCTCAGCCTGCTGAGGTTTGCCACAGCAAAGGGAATCCCTTGCTGCTGTCATACCCAGCCCCATGCCCTTCCTTGGGATTTGCCACAGCCACAGTGCTGGGACAGCTGATGGGTTTCAGCCCTGGATGTGTGAGGTTTTGCTGGTGGAGGGAGTGGGAGAGGAGAGGCCACTGGGTGTGTGAGGTGTTGCCAGTGGAGGGAGTGGGAGAGGAGAGGCCACTCCTGCTTGGCCCAGGATGAGGTGAGTAACTGGGAAAGGCCTGTCTGCCCCAGCAGGTCAAGCGTGGCACCTGGGAAATGTGCCTGAGTAACCCAGAGAGGTGTTTTTTCTGAGCAATGTGCCAACAACACGCCTCGTAGCAAAGCCTGCAGACTCTGATTTGCAGTACAGGAGGGAAGAACAGCAGAAGTTAATGGTGAATCTGTTAGGAGCTGGGAAACACTGGTCTGTTTGCATTCAGTTAGCAATTGGCCAAGAAAAATTCCCTGAGGAAAGCAATTTTTCCCTGCATTCTTGTCTTTCACTCCCCTGACTGCCTTTGCCTGCATCCTGGGGACTGAGAAATTCATTCAGTGCTGTTCAAGGGTATAAATTACTCCTATCCTCAAAAAGTGACTTTTCACAACTATCTTTAGACCTGTTCTTGCCAGGAGCAAAGCCAGAGACACCTCCCAGCACTGGGCAAAAGAGTTCCTTTCACATCTTGAAGGCAGTGTGGCTCCAGACAATACTCCTTCAATAATGTAGAAAAATTGGATCTCCAGAGACTGGCATATGCCAAAAAGAGTTATATAAATAATCATGGACACAAACCATAGGCATGAAAATGGATGGGAAACATCATAAAATATCTAAAAACAGGTTTTTGGAATTTTCCTCTCAGGCAATGAAAAGATAGTGGGGATTTCCCATCAGGCAGCCCAGAGGTTTTCTCTCTTTGAAACTCCTTGCAGGGTGCTACAAGAGGAGGCACTTTGCTGGAACAAGGCATGACAGAGCTATTTCACATGAAAAGGTCCACTGTAAAACTAGCATCCCCGTTTTGGAAGTGGTAAGGAATTTTTTGAGTGTCCTCACGAATGTGCTTCTGCCTTCCAGCTCTCTTAATAATCTTGGTGTCACATTGGGGGCAGACAAAAGGCAAATTCAGAACCTCAAAGCTCAGGCAAGAAATCTGGAAGCAAACCTGGGTTTTGTAATGAGACTTCTCTGTTTGGAAACAGTATGGACAATCTATACCATAGCCCACGTGCCATGGCTGGCTGCTGGAGCACGGGCACGAACTCTCTGTTCCTGTAGCCTGAGACCACTGGAGAAGGTGACTATGCAAAGGAAGCACAGGTACAAGGGCAGAGTCCTGAGGGCCCACAGCCTCCAGGCACAGTTCCAGGTGCTGGCACAGAGTAGTTACCCGGGACAAATCAGGCTGTGCCATCTGCCACAGGAGCTGCAGAGCTGAGCTGGAGGACAAGGGAGGAATAGACCAGAAGGACTTTCTTCTGCAGGTCCCAGGGAGCTCACACAAACTGCAGAAATCATTTGAAGCTTTTTTTTTTTTCAGGTGTTTGAAAAGGAGACAGAGTATTTTTGAGGGTCACAGGAAGAGCAGAAAAAGTATTGGAACAAGCCTCTTGGAGTTACACTCCTCAGAAACAGCTCATCAGGGGAATGAGATGTTCATTAGGGTCAGTGCCCCCTACAAACACGATGGCAGCACCCACTTGTCTCAGAACAAACATTTCAGGACAGCTGCAGATTCAGACTCACGTTCTGTTGCAAAGATGTACTTGCTGCTCTCACAGCCATCCTTTTTAGGGGGGAACTCAGTTTCTACAGACATAATGATCCTTCTTTTGCTGAAAGGTTAGAACAGTTCCCAAGCACAGTAAGCTCTGCCAGAGAAGATGACTTGTCTGCAGCCTGAGGTATGTCTGTGTGCAGGCTTCTGTTATTAAAAAGGAAAAGCAAAGCCCTACCAATGCTGTGATACAGCCAGACATTTCTGGAGCTGATCTGTTCTGATATGAGCACAGCAGCCTTGCTCAGAGCAAGGTTACAGCTGGGTTTTGGGTTGATGTAATTGCCGTGCGAGAGGAGGCTCTGTGTGAACCAAGGGCTAAGTGGCTGTGACTTTCCTGCATCAGGTGCAGAAGCTGCATCACTTGTGCTAAACTAGGTTGTGCCTGATTGCCACCATGGGCCAAAATGCCTCCTCTGGTATGCTTAGTCCTCTATTAGGATAAAAGTGTCTGAGAGTTGTGCCCATATGTTTCCCTGCCATATGGGATTAGCTACGCTGGTATAAAATAGCTTTTTACCAGGCTAATGTCTTCCATTCTGCCTTTTAAAGTAGTTTAAGCAGTAGACTTCTGTGCACAGGCAAGACCTTACTTTCTTTTCATGCTTGGAAGGTTTTATTCACAGCTATGAAGGCCAGACATTTTATCTTTTTTTTTCTTTGTTTAATGAAAGTCTGAGTCCCAGAGAAGAACCGCAGCAGTTACAGAACTGTGCTGTGCATGGGGACCTGAGAAACAGAAGCATTTCATGTTATGGATCAGTTAGGAATTGTATGAGAGGAATCTTTTCCTCATTAAAACTGGTTTGTCTTGTCCCCACAGCTCCCAATGGCTGGCAGTTGACTGTGCATGGCATTTTTTTATTCATGAGCTAATACCAGAAACTGCCTCTGAGCAAGATCTAACATTGGGCACAGCCTCAAGGCACATCACAGTGTTCTTCCACCCACTCCATTTTTCCCAGCATAGCCATCACTCATGCACCCAGATTCACAGCCAGAACTAAGACCGACACAAATCTGGTTGGAATAAATCTAGCTGAGGGCTAGACCTAGTGGAGGGAGTGAAACTGGCCAGCTGCAGCTGGTGAGGTTATGGTATTTTTCGTCACTGACAGTTGTTATGTCCATCAGTTTGGATCAATTCCCTCCCCTTCCCTTTTGCTTTTTGAGACTCTCCAGTGTTGGTTACCAGTTTTGCTCTGAAACCTTATCAGGCTGAAAGAATGAGGCAAGAAATTGTCTTTTTAATTAACTGGACTTCAACTACATTTCTGCTTTATTTGGGATGAGAAAAAGGAATTTTCCTCTGGTGGCCTTTTAGAGAGCTGAGCTGCCTGAAACCAGAAGGAGATCTTGGATGGGGAGAGTTGGAAAGAGTATTGCTGGAGCTGCCAGCCCAGGGGGGCATGGCAGAGAAGACATGTTCCCATCGGGGGAAGGTGGAGTTGAAATCACTAAATCAGAGAATCAAAGTATCAGGGAACGGGAAAGGTTGGAAGGGACCACCATTGGGATCATCTAGTCCAACCTCCCTGCTCAAGCAGGGTCATCTCAGAGCACATGGCACGGGATTGTGTCCAGATGGTTCTTGAATATCTCCAGTGAGGCAGACTCCACAGTCTCTCTGGGCAGCCTGTTCCCCTTCTCGGTCACTGCACAGCAAAGAAGTTCTTCTTCACGTTCAGCTGGAACTTCCTGTGCATCAGTTTCTGCCCATTCCCTCTTGTCCTATTGCTCAGTACCACCTAGCAGAGCCTGGCTCCACTCTCTTGGCACCCTCCCTTCAGATTCTCATTTATAAATAAATCATGACAAGTAGGAGGAGCCAGCAGTGGAAGGGGAAGGCCAGAGGGAGTAGCAAGAAGAAAATGTCCAGCAGACTTGGCTAGGGAAGGAGTGACCCCAGGGTGAGTGGCTCTAGGAAAG
This sequence comes from Atrichornis clamosus, assembly GCA_013400975.1. NCBI lineage: Eukaryota > Metazoa > Chordata > Aves > Passeriformes > Menuridae > Atrichornis > Atrichornis clamosus. The sequence goes on from WBMZ01006467.1 coordinate 63,581, forward strand.
GCCAGTGGGATGGTGGGGCATCTCTGTCCCACAGCCTGCCCTGGGGTGGGCGGGAAAGCCTGGAAAACCTCAGTTCTTTTGAGTCAACAAAGTCAGTTCACTGCTTGTCCTCTCCAGTGAGGGGCTGCTGTGTTGGAGCTGCTCACAAAGAGGGACTAGCTGGAGTAGCTATTTCTCCTTCTCCCTCCTATCCCCTTTGCCACGCCCTCTTCAATAAAACAGATTTTTGGCAGGCCCTTCGGCTCAATTTTGAGGAGGGAGGATGAGCTGGCTCATTCCTTGCCCCACTCACCTTCTCATCAGGGATGCAGCCAGGTCTACGTGTGGTTGAGCACGGAGCTCTACAGGAAGGATCCAGCCCAGCTGTGACCTAGGGGAAGGTCACACTGAGAAGAACCCTGAAGCCACAGAGCATGTTTCCAAATCCTTTCCATGTGAAGGGAGCCTTAGGAGCAGGACCGGGGAATGTGCAGACTGAAGGTAGCCCAGGTATTTTTGATTTGATAATTTTCAAAGACACATCCCTGTTGATTAGTTCCTGATTTGGTGAGCCCAGGATACTGTGACATACTGGTTAAATGTATTCACAAGTTTGTGCCTTTTGAATGATGATACTTGCTTCCTAAAACAAAATAAAAATTAGTGACAAATACAGAAGATCAGCTATTTCAGACACTGTTAAAACTTGCTCTGTGTTTGTGTTGAGTCAATGGAGTTGTTTGTACACAGGCCAGATTTGAATTGACCTACCAAGTCTAAACTGGCCAGTATAACCAGAAATTATAACAGCTCCTTAAGGAAATTTAACCACACAGTGGTACTACAAAATCACAGAAGTCAATTCAAAAGGGACGACAGCTGAGGAGCATCAACTGGAACAACACAGCACTTACAAAAGGTGCTGTCACAGCCTCTTGCAGAGCTAGCCAGCAAAACCTTACAAGAGCCTGCTAATGTATGGGTTGAAAAGAGACACAGAAGAAAGTTCAGGCTACAGTGGACATTCTAAGTACAGAGGAGGGGAAAAAGAGATGTTTCTAGACCACACTAGGTAGCTAAGCAACTAAACTACAAAATGCCAAGCTCAATTCCCCCCAAATTCCTCCAAGAACTGAAATGAAATGTTATAGCTGGTATAATTCCTGAGTCACTGAGCAAAATCTCTCATGAAAAGAAGAGATGGAAAGAGAAAATAGCCATTAGCAAATCTTTTGTATAAGGACCTCAAACCCATACTCTATAATGAATCAGGGAAGGAGGAAAATCCACGCAAGGAAAGAGATGAACTCTAAAACAAATTGTGTCAAAGCCCAGGTGAATAAATTTTCAGCTCATATAACCATGCTTCAAAGAAGACAGGCAAAGGACTACAAAAGCCCTTTTGGAAAAGCAGATCAATCCATTACCTCAGGAGATTACTTGAAACAGTCTGTTTACTTTGTTGTAGAAAGACAGAAAAATGTTATGAAAAATAACGGCAAGTTTTCTTTATTTCTTCAGACTCTGAGGTATCTTCTTCAAATGGCTGGTGTTAGCACATTTTAGCATATGCTTCCCTTCCAGAGCTCCTCTTCCTCAGAGCAAGCACCGCCTGCAGGTCACCACTTCTCAGCGTAGGTGGTGTGTGAACCCACACCTGCCTGTTTGCCCCAAGAAGTGGGAAGAGCAGGACACAAGAGCGAGGCTGACTTACCAATTTCAAGGCTAAAATTTGGCAGTCTCAGCTAGAGCACTGACAGCATCTCCTGTGCTGAGTAACTGTGACACTGGAAATTTTTTCTTAAAAGATGCTGCTCTAGGCAGGTTTAAGCTATTACTTGCCATGCCATTGCACAGCCCTGCAGGAGGTCTTTGCAGGCAAACCAAGCTCATTTAAGGTGGTGTGTGCATTGCACTACAGAGCCAGAGGAAAATTCTTGCCTCAAGTTCACGCAAGTAAAGTATTACATTCCTTGAAACCAGCAAACGTTGGTTACATCCAAACAGGTATTTAAAATGTGGCATTTTACTCAAAAGTACAGACATACCGAAGGTGAATTTTTGAAAGCAACATACAAAGCTCTGTAATTTCTCATATATGTGATGACAACTTTGTGTTTATTTAACATTTTATGAAGAAGCCAAATTCCAGATGTACGAACACTTCTTTGGTGAAACCACAAAAGCACAAAAGAGGTCAAAGGTGCATCATTAACTGCATTAAATATTCCAGGCATAAGCTCCTGAATTCAATATTTCATGAGCAATCTATTTTATGAGGATCTGTAAAACACCTTCATTTCTATCCTGCTACCAGTAGTGAATTTTTTAGCAAATTGTGTCTATTAACTCTGACTAACGTAAATAAAGACATATATATACCAGAAGCCAGGAAAATAATAGGATCAGGTTTATAGCTACTGCCAACTGGTGTAGCTCTGATGGGTTTGCTTTCATTGTTACCATTCAGCTCACAGAGTGACACCCACATTTAGGCATCTATAGGTGTGCACTGAAGTTCCCATTTCAACCCATGGAGGTGTAATTTCCATCTCAGCTGACAGATGGCTTGAGTGGTGCTGTGAACTCCACTCACCAACAGCTCCACTAATGTAACCCTGGATGCCTAAATCAAGTTATCTCACTTCAGAGATGGATGTTCCCCAGCTGAGGATCTGATCCATTGTATGGATCCTGGTGGGAGAGATCTGTGCCTACTCCCCTCTCACTGGCATGGCCAGTGCCTCACTTTGGAAAGAAATGGACATACATCCTACCTGTACAGGAAGGTGTTGTCCCTCTCTCTGGACCATGACCTTCCATTTCCTATCCTGTTCTCTTTTTTCAGACATTTCTATCAATTACTTAAACAGCCTCTCCTCCAAGTGTCACAACTTTCTGGCTTTGGAATTATTTTTTCCTCTTCTTTGCAGAGTTAACTGAATGCTGAGTGCTTGGGAAGACGCTTTTTCTAAAAATGACTCTGTGAGCAAGGTAAATCAGACCTTTAGTTGATAAATACCTTTAGTTAATAACACAGCAAATAAAAACTCCCATGTGATTTGCAATCTCATGTTCAGTGATTACAGTCACCTGCAGGACTTGGCAGTACCAAAGTGCTGCCAGAATGACTTTCTGCCTCTTTATTGTAACCTGAAGAGAGATATTTTCTTTTTTCACAGAGATGCAGCACCTACTAATTGTTTATACTGCTCTGGGTTTCACTTTTCTCACTTTGCTTATTTATCTTCTTGCCCTCAACTGGCCTGATGATCCTTGAAAGTGCCTGTTAGATTCATCCTTTTCTTTCACTGGTTATTCCACTTCTATGAGGTTTTTGAAGATGGGCCTTTTCCTCTAAATGCGTGGGTTTTGTGGCACTGTTTTTCTCTTTTGATGGCACAGTAACGGCTTTGCTCCCAGGTGCCTGGTCTGTTCTCACTCCCTGCGTGCTCCGTGGCAGCAGTGAGCAGGATTACTGCTACTTTTGATCACCATCAAAGCTGCTTTTCTAACTGTGATGGGCATGAACTTGAGTAAGCAACAGAGGGGACAGGCAAGCAAAGGTAGTTACCAGTGGGGCACCTGCTTTTTCAATTAAAGTCACCATTCCTTCAGACTTCTGGGTTGGCTAGAGCAAAGAAGGGGAAGAACCTGTGCAATGAAGCTCTATTTTTAATCTCAGAGCACAGAATAGTTCTGCAGCAAAGTATATGAGGACAGATCTAAAAAAAAAGACAAAAAAAGAAAAAAAAAATCCACAAATTTTTCTATTTCTAAAATTTTCCCATTTCTACCCCTATGGTTGTAAACAGAAATAACGTACCTGTCCCCAAATACCTTCTGTATCCTCAGCTACTGCTGATGCACAACCCCATGTCATCCAAGGAAGTATCCAGATACTTGCCCAGAATGTACAATTGCTGGAGAAACAGATTCTTCAAAGCTCTTCACATGAAATATCTGTCAGACTGGTGGCATTATGAAGAAGAAATAATTTTCATTTTAACCAAGATAAGTGAAACTGCACAAGCTGGATCTGAGACCAAAATATTTTGATTCAAGCAGAAAACAATCCCAATATTAGGTGGCAGGGATTGGTTTTGGAACACATTCTTTTAAATGAGAAAAATGGGAAGAACTACTAGTAGTACTAGTAAACAAGGAAGTCCCTGAATAAATCTTTTGAGGCATGGGGCTTTAGGCTGACAAAAGTTCAACTGCAAACATAATATATCATTTGCACTAAAGTATTCTGCATTGAAGACTTTTGGCTCATCCAAGGTTCACTGAAGCCAGCAAAAACACTTCCATCTTTTTCCATGTGTTTTAGGTCAGGAACTTTCTGAGGAAGATGTATAATAAATCCAGAACATTGAAAGCAACAGAGACATTTCTGGTTTTGCAGAAAATCTAGCAAGGGAGGGAAAACAGGCAGGAGAGCATACAATTTTTGTGATTTTTAGCAACAATATCTAACTGTGGATTAATTCTTTTTCCCACTGAATGGTACTGGTCGCTTGTTCCCTTGCCTTGCCACTGTAATAGTCATTTGTTGTCTCTTCTCTCACTGTGAGCTCCTCTGGAGCAAGGACTGTCTTTCTATTCTGATTTTGTATGGCCCCTGGCCTAAGGGTTCCCAGCCAAGATGCTACTGCAAAATAAAAACCCAATCAATAAATAATGACAATAGCCTTTGTAAAGACAGTAAGCAAAAGTGCCAGACTTTGCACAGATTTTGGCTGGGTTGAACAGTCCCCATAGTCCCCTTCTGTGCCCTTCTGGGCTGCACAGTGCCAAAGGACTCCGTGACTTTGTCCCAACCCTTGCTAAAATGCTGGTGGAAAGCACTGAGCCTATTTGTCTGCTCTTAAAGACAAGGGTAGAGCCAAAGGCACTGGCATGTTTCAAAAGATACTCAGTCCCTTGCAGGATGTGGTTCTGATGCATTGCAACTGTATCATGATCAAGAAGGGTAAATCCTTTACCAAGTCATGGATACCGAATTGTCCCTGCAGTAAGAAAAATTACTCTGGCGGCTTGCAGTTCTCCTGACTGCTTTGCACAGATTTTGTGGACAGTGAAAACAACTGTCCTTCTGGCATGATCTGGAGCTAATTCATCAAAAAGTAACAAGTTTTCCATTACTGGCTCCCTGTCCTCTTTCTGTAGGCATTCTGCCATTCTACTTAGGTATCCTGGCATCTTGTCCTGGAGCATCCAGCAAATCTCTTCCCCAGAGCTGTCCGCAGGCTCCCGCTCCTTGCTCTCCAGCTCACCGTTGCCTGGACAACACGTTACAGCCGCTCTGCGCAGGCATCAACATCCATACACACACGGAGAAATGAGGCTGTGCCACCGAGATCACCTCCGTGGCTGCAACAGCAAAGGCCCCAAACTGCTAATTAAAAATAGATCAGAAGAGAGAGAAGCCAGCAGGCTCCGAGCCTCATCTGAAATGTATGAGGCAGACTCTGGATGGCATCAGGAAGCGCTGACTAAGTGATCCAGTCCCCAGGACTCTCACTAACACGACAGCCACAGCCTAGAGATGAGACGGACTGTTACGACTAATTAAGCTGACTCGCTGCAAAACGGCCATGAGATCAAAACTTTCCTGCGAGGTCGATAATTGAAGCAGGTCTTTGTGGAAGGCATGGCCTTGCAGAGGGCAACTGAGGCAAGATGCCGCCTAAGAGCAACAGGAAATCCCCTCGGAAGCGGAGGGGCGGTGAACGCAGCCCCGTGGGCTCGGCGGGAGAGGCTCGGCAGGGCAGCACCGCGCGCTGCCAGCAGGTGGCGGTGCGGCACCCGGGACTGCGGCGGGGGCGCGGGGTCGTTCCACCATCCCGAGGGAAATCGGGATGGAAGGAGAGCGAGGGGGACTCCCAGCCGTGGGAATGACCCCGGCAAAAACATGCTCATCGCTTAACCCCAGACTTATGGTCACTGGAATCACTTCCCAGTCCAGATTTTCTACAGCCCTATTTAAATTTCGAAACAAGGCGATATTTCCATTCTAGACTGGGCATTGTTTTTCTCTCTGTTTAAATAATAAAAATCATTGAGTCAAGTTCATTTTTGGTCACTGGAATCACCTCCCAGTCCAGATTTTCTACAGCCCTATTTAAATTTCGAAACAAGGCGATATTTCCATTCTAGACTGGGCATTGTTTTTCTCTCTGTTTAAATAATAAAAATCATTGAGTCAAGTTCATTTTTGATTCTTGCTCACCTCACTTTCAGATTCTCAACACCACAACACAGCAGCAGGGCACTGATTCGGAAACAAGTATTTCCCGATTTTGCTGATAACTGTAAAAATCATTGTTATGAAATCCTTTTCAATCTAAGTGACACTGTCCTTTTAGAGGTAAAGAGCAGTGCTGAAACACTGAAAATGGTTTCCCTCATCAAAGGTGGCCACGAGGAGAGGGAAGCCATGAGCAAGGATTGCAGGCTGACTGCACTAAGTGCAAAGTGTGTCAGAAGAGTAGGTAGTTCAAAATGGATATTGATGCATAAACTACAAGGTGTCCTTGAACCTCAGAGCTATAAGAGGCAGTGGAAAGAGCAAAACCCCACTCAGAAGATGCTTGGATTCAATTTTATTTGTATTAGTGGTGTATTCCCACCGGGATCTTCAGAGCAAGGAATGGGAACCCTCATGTCTAGGGAAGAGGGATGTTCATAGGAGAAAGTGTTGCTCTTGCTGTTGCTCCATGTACAGAATATTTCTTTCATAACTACAGTTAAAGCACTCAGAGCTCCAGCCACAGAAGAAAAATTAGATCTCAGTGATTTTGTGGATTTAAACTCTGAGGTCTTTGTGCTTTGATTTTCTAACTGCAAAAAGAGACGACACAACTTGCCTGCTGGAAGCAGGAAAATGTTGACAGATAACACAGGGACAGGGGCCATACTGTTGCCTTCCCCCCCTTTTGGGTGACAAAATAGGAGCCAGAGGCAAATTTTATAAAGGTAGGGAAAAAGCAAAAAGCTTTATTTCGGAAGCTCTCCGAAAACAAACGGGGGAAGGGCAGTCCTCCCCCCGGCCCAGAACAAAGCCCAGTATACAAAAAGGTTTGGGTAAGGGGTAAGGGTGTGGGTAAGAAGAAAAAAGAAGAATAAAAAGATGTAAAAAGGAAAAGGTGGCGTCTCTCTATCCCACAGCTCTATATATCCTATTCTAACAAAAAACATAGTTTACAAAGATTCTCCAATTAAGGCACAGAATTAAACATCTGTCTTTCAGTTGTCACCCTGTAATAACATGTTCTAACATGTTCTCAACCCTGGAATGTTGCAGAGATAGGTGGCTGTATTTTGTCTAGGATGTAGGGTATTACTAATCAGGACTACAGAGAAACAGTTCAGGGATTCTAACCTAGACTGAGGCAAAAGGCAAAAGCAAAAAGCCTCTCGGCATCAATACCTACAAAGAACAGTCCACAAAGTAGGTTTATCACCAGGGGGTTGATTTATCTGTCATCAGTCAGATAAGTAAAAGTGTTCTCAGTCTGAAAAAATCCATCTTGTGCAGCAGCAGGGGAGTGCTAATAGAGAGGCAGCTCTTTAGTTTTCTTGGATGGCACAAAAATCTCATATTTTCCTTACTGAAAAGACCAAATTTCACTCTCTAGAAGCTGCTTGTCACCTATGACCAGCTGTGTCCACCAGAGCACTCTCAGCAGTGAAAATGACAAATACCCTGACACAAAGATGGAAACACAACTGAATCTAAATATCTCCTTGTTCCTGTAATCAGAGCAGCTCTTTTGCTCAGGACACTGGCCTGAGCAGACCAGGTCTCACCACCAAGTCTCTATTGCTTCTGCAAAACATCCAGAGAATATTTTGGATGGAGCTGTCAGGAATAACCCTGGGAACAATCTCTCAATTTACAAGTCAGGAGCAAGCTTCCTATGTAAAAGCTCTGTGGGGTCAAAGGGTACCAACCTCTATCATATGATGGGGACAGCAAGTTTTATCCAGTATGAAACACTGAAAATATTTTTTTCTCCCACACCCATCGCTCCCTTGCTGCAGCTCACTCCTTCCTATGTGTTAGCAAGCTGCAATGTAAAAATCAAACCAACCCTGCTTAAATCTTGCACTGAAAAGCAACTGAGTAGCTTTGTGAGGGGAAAGGCCCTCGGCATCAACTAGGAAGATTCAACATTGTTAACTGCCTCAGTTTACCCACCAATGCACAGAGCAGGAGAGACAGGAACACCACCTCGGCTACATCCCACGCATGGGAATGGAGAGTCTCAGTGGATGCGTGGATACACACAGGGAGCTGAGTACAAGCGACTGGCAGCACACACAAGTCAAGTTGTTTAAGGAAATAAAAAAGCGGGATGTGCTAAAAGCCAACCATTGTCTCCTTCTGGAGAGTCACCCACGCTGCAGGCACTTACTGCTTGTCTCAGCTTTCAGGCTGAATTTAATATTTACACAGCTCTGGAGATGACCCTATCTGGGTTTGTGTGGCACACAGCATAAATATAAAATCCTCCTTCTCTAGAGGCACCTGGTTGGATCTCTACTTTTCTTGCCAAAACATCATATTCTGCCTAGTCTAAAGGAACTTGGCCCATCAGTGCAGCCCAACATTCTTTGGAGCATCATCAGAGATTTTGAGACCTACATTAGCTGAGCATCCGGCAAGCTTCCAGGCCCCCTAAATATTTTCTAAGCACTCGGCTCCCTGAGGGAAGAGATTTAAGGAGAAATTGGCATGCAGTAAAACTACTTGTATTTGTGCTGCCACTGTCAGAGAAATGGCTGTGGGCTTTCTTTGGAGACCTGCAGGTTTCCACTAACATTTTGACATTTGTGCTGTTTTGTTTGTAGCTGACAGGGCCCAAGATGATGAAAAATCAATTCACCTGGTCCCCAACTGGGTACTGAAGAGAGTTAGCATCTGTGTACACAGCTATTTTACCCTTGCCTCATGGCAGTCTATGCCCTTGGGAACTGAAATCCTGGCCCAGTCCCTCCCTCCTTTTCTGCAGTGTATTCTGAAGTGCACTGTTCATCCCCACTGCAGTGAAAATGAGATCTTCTGGCATTGTCCCTTCTGATATAATAGACTGGGAATTTGCAGAAGATTCCTAAATGGAACATACAACACTGGTAAAACTGCCTGGCTCTGCAGCAGATATCCAGGTGGGGTCCCAGAGAGTTTGGTGAAGATCCCATGAAGGGGAAATATGACCAAAAGGGCCAGTACTTCCAGGATAAATAGCCCCCAGATCTAGAAGGGGTAGGAGGCTGGTTGGTTCCATTCTCCTTCCACCTCTTTCTTCTCCTTCTATCCCACCACAACCTCTGCCAAGGAGGAAGAAGCACTATTGGAGATGCTGTGGTTCATTGTCCTGTCCAGCACAGGGTATCTCCAAGCGAAAGGCAGAAACTGCAGGTTCTCTTATGTTGGATCTGCAGTTAATGGGATTTTCCTACATTTATTGGAGCAGCTGAAGCGAAGTAACACCACCGTGCAAACCCAGTGCAAACATTCCGACTCAGACCTCTCACTGCAGCAGCCAATTCCCCTCACACGGGTGCTCCTCCCAGGTTTGGCAGTGCTGTCATAGGACATAACTCCATAGGACTCATCCCCAGGTGCCCCAGTCTCTCTGTGGGGAAGGTTTTAGCACAGTGGTTACAGGCAGAATGCCCAGTCCCACAGAAGTGCAGGTGCTCTTTAGCCAATTCACCAGTGTGGAGAAAAAAATGTGGATTTAGATGCTGGTATCGGTGGGAATTCTTGGCATGCATATTTGAGAAGACAAACAGAAATAAAACAAATACAGACTGAATACGTGTGAGGCTGTCTTGAAAATGACTCCTATGACTCAACATGACACCCTATCAGGCTATGTTTGCTCTGAGGTTAGCAGCACAAAGCCAAAAACTGTGACTTGTTATTATGGCTGGATAATAAAACACAGAATAGCTGAAAAAAAAAATCAGATTTTTACATTTCCACCCATTCTGGCATCTGTAGAGGGATTCCTGCTGAGGTAGATGCAAGTATCTCCTGCTACACAGATGGAACACAGAGAAGACCTGGATTTTCCCAGGCTGTGCAAAAGTGCTGCCCAAGTGCCGTGGTTAACAGTCCCTACAGGCTTGTACCCCACCATAAAATGTGGCAGCCTTGTCAAGTATCTCATCTCAGCACAGGCTTTTCCCACAGGATTTTGCTCTAAGTATTTAGGATTGATTTTCTAATGCCCCCTGAAGAACAAAGACTGACCCTCCTCCTAACAGGCTGCAAAGCCAGTTCTGGGGCTATTTCAGTGATGAGTGTTGGGGTTTAGGGTTGGTAAATTCTTACAGATATTCAACTGTTCACCTCTCCCTGTACGGGGCATGACTGTAGAGAGCAGGACCACTCGGTGAGGCACATTCTGGTTTCTCAATGTGAGTTTTAGGTTTAACACTGGATTACAAGAAGGCAGAACAGCCAACAGCCTTAGACTTTGTTCACTGACTGATAATAGAAACAAACAAAAAGAGAAATATTATCAGCAAACCTTTTTCATGAAATGTTTATGTAACTTGTTTTGCAAAATTGTTTTCTATGTTTCCATGCATGTTCAAGATTTACACTGCCACAGTTTGGCTGTGTTAATCTTTAACTAGCCTACACAGCACATGTGCTGATCAGACAGGCAGCTCTTGGAGGGAAGAGGACGGAAAATACAGCCATAAGGAAGGAAAAATATGTAGGAGTTCAGTTTACAAACCAGTGAAACCAACCCATGGGCTATAAATCAAGATGAAGTTAATGTGTCTTACTTCAAGAAGACCCCAAGCATTGAAAAAATGAAATCTGACTGAAGTAATGAGACTGATCCAAACATAATGAAAAAGATACTTGGTGCTGGTGTGACAGCAGAGCATTGCCAGGAGCAGTCTTTGTTAGATCTGTTTTATTGCAGACATGCTGGTTTGATTCTTGGCATCACTGAGCCAGGGATGTTCACACTAGGAAGCTGAACCCAAATCATCTTACATTTCTGGAGCTGTCTAAAGCTGGATACTTGGAGCCACCTCTGAAGCAAAGCAGCTGGTTTTTGTTGTTGCTTTGAATTACAGAGAGAAGAGAGAGTGTCTGTGCTGCACTGAGCCCCGTGCATGGGTGTACTAGCTTGGCTTTCATGGCAATTTTCAGCCATCAGCAGAAAGTGATGCCTGATATTGTGTGCATAGGGGAGCTCAGAGGGGTCCTGGTGATCCTGCCTAGAGCAGTCGGTGCCTCCAGCTACACAACAGCCAGGTGCTCTCAACTGAAACAAAGGCACAAAGTTGAATTTTCTCAAATGTGTGGGACAGCTGCAACTGGATGATGATTCTGGTGCCTCATTTATTTTGTAGTTGCCTGTCAGTGCCCTGATAAAGCTCTTGCTGCCACACATATGCCAGATTTCTGTACTGGAAGTGTGTATTTGGCCTCAGACCTGAGCAAAGCTCATCCTTGTGCTCCTACTTGAATTCCCCACAGTGAATGAGTTTATTCTGTCTCTGTCACCCTGGGACCCAAGATTACAGCCAGCTTGCTCAGCTCCTGCAGGTGTTCACAAGCTCCCTGTGGCATTCTGGTTAAGATTTTATGCTTTCAAGGAGGATGGCATGAAAATACATGCAACACTCAGACTTCTCAGAGATCACTCATCATTGTAGGAAGGATACAGCCATACCATCACAAGATTGTCAAGGTTCAGTGACTGCCAAATTCTGGCACTGTGTCATGCCCTCTGGACATTATTTTGTCCTAAAAGAGATGTAAAGAGACAGTAAAGTAAGATCTGCCCTACATTCAAAAGACAGCTTGTAATTCAAGCAACATACACATATAGCAAGTCCTCAATATCAAACAGAATTTGTGAGTTGTACAGATTCCCAGACACCACCAAGCTGGCTTATTCATGCGGCACAGCTGTCAATAATGCTGTGCAGTTGCTGCTAAATAGCACACACAGTGTAGGGTAAGCTCCAGAGTTGTGGGGCAGGAGGCTGCAAAGCCAACAGGCTGGGTCTTCTGCCCTGGCTTGGGGAATATGTACAGAGTTGAGGAGAACCTGGGGTAAATGGACTTAGATTTTCATCTCTTCATCACCAAACCTGACCTCCAGGGACTCCTCATCTTTGCAGAGGAGCAGCCTCTAGAGGGACTGCAGCCTGCTTCTGCCCTTGGACCCTATCTGAGCGGGTCACAGAGACTCCCAACACCCAGGAGCTCGCTCGAGGCTTGCTTAGCCACATCTCTGCTGCCACATGTGTGTTCCGTGCTCCTTTCGACACCAGAGTGAACAGACACATCTCTAGGAGCTCAGGCAAAATGTTGCTACAAGAGTTGTCATACCAGAAGATGCAGGATTTCAAGCAGTCTAGAAAACCCAGACTTTTTCGGGCTGTTTTCCTGATCCAAACTTGTTGTGGTAAGCTGGGCCTCTTTGGCTGCAGCATCATTCAAGGTTATATACGTCAAGCAAATATCTGGCTTCAAAAAGGAATGCTAATGACCCTGAACTCAGGTTTTAAAACACTGTGAGCTGGGATGTTTTCAGAGCTCTCTTACCTTTACAAGTGAGGATCATTTTAAGACTCTCCTGAACATAAAGGCTTGTCAGACATATGGAAGTGGGCACTGCTTCTAGGTCATCACATGGGAAATACGATGAGTGAAGTTTATTGAAACAAATAGAGATACAACATTTGTACACTGCTGGTTTTCTTTTTAATGTCTGATTTTATCTTACACTATCATTAAGTCACTGCCGCTGTCAATTTTATCTCACTGTGATCCTTTGTCACTAAGGCAGATCAATTTCATTCTATTGAATACATGGAGGAGGTGAAAAGGTTTTACACAATGTCCTTTATACTTTTATTTCTTAGTTTCATGGAATTTCTCCACATCAAAAATACAGTGGTATTTTGTCTGTCTTTCTGGTTGAAATTATACTATATTAAGAACTGTATATTCACTTAAGTTTTAATTTTAAAATAAGCAGTTTCTTAAAATGACATGAATTTAGATGTAATTTTGTCCTTACTGTATATATGATGTTTCAGTCCTCAAAGGATATTGAATTAATAGGCTCTGTTCCTTATATAATGAAAGCCAGAAGAAAATAAATAAATATGAAGATTTTACAATTTGATATTCTGAGCTTTATGAAGCTCTGAGTTTTCTAAACTCCCAGTGAATTCAAAGGAAATTGAAAATGTAAAAAAACCCCAGATAATGAATTACTAGAGATGATTTTGTGGCTAATAAATAAAATTGCTTGTGGCTGATGATAAAATTAATGGAGTTTTGGATTTATTAATGAAGATATGAAAATCTTACTTGAAAATATGTGTTTCTCTAAGATTTCTAATATTTTGACATTCCATTTACATCTTATTCCTAAAACGTCTTTGACCCATGAGACAAGTAAATATTGTATAATTATGTTTACCTTCCAGATTAATTTTAAGGACCTACAAGGATGGATTTGATGATGAAGACAGAAAGTTGAGACTATGATCACTTTTCAGTTCCCCTATCAACCACCTTTGATGAATCTCCTCACATAAGTACCTGCACTTCCCCCACTGTCCATGTTTCAGGAGGAAAATCAGCAGGTGGCTCAGAGAGCTGTGTAATGGGGGTGACAAGGCCCATGGTGATACTGGGATACATATCAAAAACCAGCAACTGATCACCTTAATCCACCTCCAAGAACTTTGTCCGAGTAGTGAGGGTGGAGGGGGTCACCTTTCCTCCTTCTCAGGGGAGCACTGCTGCTCTTCCTTGTCCTGGCTGCCTGTGACACGCATGGGGACAGTCACTCGTTCTGGTGACAGTGCAGAGAAGGGACAAGCCCTTAACCCCTGTGGGCTGTAGGAGCCCTGCAGGCTGCTGGCTGCAGGGGGGAGCTGCCAGGCTGGACACCAACTCGCTTGAAGCCGTTTCACAGCTCCTCTGGTCCACTAACTTCTCCTGAGGGCTGAGGTGCTGGTCTGAGGAGCCGTGCAGAGAGTGGTAATGAATCAATTTGGATGATAATGAACCATGGAGCATATCTGACACTGTTAGGTAGAGAGCAGCTAAACCCGGAGGTAGTACAATTTTACTTGTCTCCCCTAACATCAGCAGGTCTGACAAGAGCAGAGAGCTAAGCCACTGAGTAAGAAAATGCTGTCCTAACGTCCCTTTTTCAGGGTAAAACTGCCCTTTATCTCACCCAAACAAAAGCGTGTGTAGTGTTTTCCACAGTCCCAAAATGAGCATAACAGCTGCTGGCAGCGGATCCACTTTCATCGTTATCAAGAGCCCTGTGATTATGCGTGTTATTGGTTCCTGTTGAGATTGTTACAGTGGAAACCATTTGTGGAAAATTAAAATGAATAAAAGCTTAAAAATCCAGTATCATGTTTCACTGTTGTCTTCTAAGGAGTGAAATTAAACCACCTATGTAGGGGAGAAAGCCAAGAGCTCTTGTAAACAGGAACATCTATTTGCGTGGAGTGTTTACATCTAACAAATGTGCTTTATCCTTGATAATTTACCCTGTTTGCGTCCAGGAGAACTCAGCCCTTATTTAAGCATGGAATGAGGAACAAACACGTCCAGCAAAGAAACTTGTGCTGGACTGAAGTGTGTTCAATGTACAAGCTTGCCTGCACAGTGTACTGACCCTTTGGCAGGCTTTGGCACAGATTATAAAACTACCAACTGAACTAGAAGAAAAAAATTCCTAGTAAATCCAGCCCTCATTTGTGCTTATAGTTCAAAGGTTCCTGCAGGGAAGTCTCAAGACAGGAGTTATGAACAGATAAAAGAAGGCTTATCTACAGATTTAATTGCAGATAATGCAGTACGGGTAAAGTGAGTGTTTTGTAATACAAAACCCAGTGAATATCTAGAAGAGATACCTCCAGCAGGACATGGCAAAAGACTATGATGAAGAATGGTGAAATATCTGCTTTACTCTACCAGAAGTGCCAACAGCTGCCAAAAAGAAGAAAAAATAAGAAAGGCAAAAAACCCCAAAACAAAACAAACAAGCATGGTCAAGAAGTCAGGTGAAAGAGAGATGACTCTACAGAACTACAAATTATAAGTAGGCAGCATAATTATGCCACATTAACATTCACTTTCTAGAGCAGGCAGGATGGTGCAGGGCTCTGCACAAAACACTGCTGGTAGCTGTGAGAGCTGCTGGTAGCCCTTGTCCTCTGTTCTGACTGTGTGAATACTGCTCCTGACATTTAGATAAAAACAACTGGTCTATACTGGGTTTTGCACCAGAGTGGTTTTTGTATTATTACTGAAATATAGAAGTCTTGGCCACTTCCTGAAACCCAAAGTCCTCCTCCTTGTGGTGGGTTTGTGT
>WBMZ01006469.1:0-21299 GCA_013400975.1 Atrichornis clamosus
CACAGTGACACCCCACCAAAAAATCCACACATCAGATTAATTTCTTCAGGCCCCCGGAGTGGGGAATTTATTTTTTCCGTGGATCTACTTTGTTCCTGCTGCACACACTCAAATTCTTGCTTTGGAGCTGCTCAGTCTGTTCCAGCAGCTTTAGCAGACCCCACCTAGGCTGGCTGTTCCTCACACAGCACAGCACAGCCACATGGAGATAAACAGCAATTCCTGATTTGAGGAATTCCAAACACTGCCCTGTTGTGGGAGAAAAAGGTGGGAAAAGTCAACAGGACAAGAAAAGAAAAAGCAAATTGCTGCTGCAACTCTCAATGGAGAAGCACTGCGTGCTGCAACCTTCACGTAACACCAACAGTCTCCTAAAAACAATTGTTTCATTTCCTGCAGAGGTGATGTAAAATCGGAGCCAAAGGCCAAAACGAAGAGATTTCTGGGGAAAAGCTTGATTGTGGTGCAACTTCTCCTCTTTTCATGGTAGTTGCTTTGCAGGCTGTTTCTGCAGGAAAAAAAAAAAAAAAAGGTTTCCTGCTGGAGAACCCAACATTTCTGCAGGGCTGAGCCTGTTGAGAAATCCCACATTGTCTTCTTTTTTTTCCTCTTGCATCAATATCTGTTTTTCCAAGAGAAAAAAACATAAATAAATATATAAATATGCTTTTTTTTTCTCTTGCATAAAAGTTTTTTCCAAGAGAAAAAAATGTAAATAAATAAATAAAAATAAATAAATATTGCAACCTCTCCACTTACAGCTGAGACCTTGGCTCCCAGGGAGGTTAACCTACTCTGATTAACTTTCCCATGTTATTCCATTAAATAAAACCAGTTTTGACACCCAGAGACTCAGGCATCCCAGAGATAACACAATAACCCCATGCAATCATTCCAAATTGAATTGCAATAATTCATTTAGGTGACCATACATATTTGTTATGTGCAATAGGAAACATTGCAAAATGAAATCAATAGAAATGTTTCTTGTTAATGAAGATATACTGGGCTGTTATGTGTGGGCTTTGGACTCCATAGCACAGAAATCTTATTTGTATCCTGAATTCCAGGGTATCCGACTGGTTAAAAACGAGGGAAACATTATTTTATAGTGATATGGTTGGACAGCTGGGAAATTCTATCCTGCTTTTTGTCCCATGCCTTGTTCATTAAGAATGGAAGCACAGAGCAGCCAACATCACTGGGAGTTTGGCTGTTTTTAGGGATTGTTATTGGATTCTGACTGAAACTCATGGATCTTCTGTTTGGGAGGTCGGGATGGAAGGATGTGAATTTCCAATGGCGGATTTTTTTTAAAAAAGCAAATCTTGCAAATATTTGATGCTGATTAGTTCTTAATGAAAGACAAACACACTCTTCTGTGTAACGAGTGGCAGGAGGAGAGGAAACGGCCTCAAGTTGTACCAGGGGAGGTTTGGATTGGATATTAGGAAAAAAAAAATCACAGGAAGGGTTGTAAAGCATTGGAACAGACTGCCCAGGGAAGTGGTGGAGTCACCATCCCTGGAAGGGTTCCAAAGTCGTGTGGATGTGGCTCTGAAGGACATGGTTTAATAATGAACACAGTGGTGATGGTTGGAATGGAGGGTCTTAAAGTTCTTTTCCAACCTTAACAAATCTATGATTCCGTTATTCCATAAATACAGCAGGAATTCTATCAGTGCCCAGCCTACTCCATTCCAGACTCCCTGGAAAATCCCTGTGTTGCAGCATGGACATATCCAGTGTCTTTGGCTTATTTCTGCTCAGAGAGTCTTTGCCTCAGAGGTTCCGAGCCAAAAATCCAGGGGATTTACAGGAGATCTCTGGGAAGAAGGGAAAACCCAAACATCCATGGAGACAGCAGAATATTCAACAGCAGGCCCTGCAGGCTGCCATCCCTTTTCCTGTTGGAAACACGGGATGCCTTCGTAGTCAGTGCAAAGATTTAGGCAGCATACAATTTATGATCAATTGGCTGAATTTAATTTATTTGAGGAGCCATAAATTGGCTTCTTAAAGCCCTGAGCAGAATCTGAGTAATAGGTTCAGCCACGAAAACACAGGAGGCAGAGGAGCTCTTGGAATGGCATGGAGAGCTATGGACACAGTGATTAAAGGAGGTTGAACTCTTTGACCTGGAAAATCAAATTGGTGACAGCTCAGTATGTTAAACTACATTAAAATTTATGGCATTGAGGAAGAGGATCAATGTGTGTGTGTGTGTGTATAAAGCCTAAATTAGGAGATCTCTGGAGCAGGGAAAGCAATCACCTGCAGGATTTTCCAGCATCCCAAGAAGCAAAGGTTCCACATTCATTTGCTGACACCCCCCCCCAAATAATATAAAAGTCTTTTTGAAAGAGAGAGGGAAAGAGACACAACGCCTTGAAAAAGAAAACTGCAAATGGTCATTAGGAGGAAAAATCTGAAGTTTCACAGAGTAGCTGTAAATGAATTTTCTGACTCAGGCAAACGACCCTGTGACAGCAGCAACCTCTGGCCAGGGAACGGGGCACTGCAAACTCAAACCCCTGGGCCACAGTTCAAGTGTCAAGAAAGGGTTTGTGCACTGCAAAACAAGTTTATTGCAGAGTTAAAAACTTATGATGAAAAGCAGTGCTTACAGCACAGCTCCTTAAAGCATCGGGGTTTTTGAATTTCAATAATGATTTCTGGAATTAAAGGGATGCTGGCAAGGTAAAGTCGTCTCTTAGGATAAAAAATATAAACCACATCTTTTCCTCACAACAGTCTTCTTTATTACAAAACTGGACGTGGAAAATTATTTATTTATCAGTGACTTTGCCTTTAGTTTGTATTTTAATATCGTTCAACCTGAACTAAGTTTTATTTCCATTTAGCATCAACTCCACTTTATTTCTGATGAAAATAAAGAAACTCTCCTAACCCTCTCCTATGTCATTTGTGTTTCCAAAAGAGGCAAAATTAAAAATAAAATGCAGGGCGTGACTCTTCCCAGTGCCAGGCCAATATTACTCTCAAACAACTTCTCCTTAGCTCCATTTGATGAATCAAAAAAGGGGGAAATGATTAAAAGCAGACACAAAGCCAAATCAAAGCAACAAGAAGCACAGCTACTCTGAAGTTACGTGGCAGAAAGGGTTAAATACAACCCATGGAATGTTTTTTCCTGCTTTTCAGTGGCCACAGCTGGGCAGTAGAAGTGTCCTTTACTCATGATCTCGCCCGCCACCGTTGTACATGGAACACAGCAGCAGTTTCCACCTGCAGAATTTACCAATATTTTACCCTTCATCCAAAAGTGAAGAGCTCCAAGAGCCTTTATTCACTTCCAGTGTCTCCCCTTTCTCTCAAAAACATAAAAATTATTGAAAGCTGGGATGTTCACTATAAATTAAAGGAGGATCTCCAAACAATCTTTCGGAATCCCATGAAATTTTCTTGTCCAGTGGGTGACAGCAGTAATCCCACAGTGGAAAACAAGAGAGTTGCTACTTGCCAGGGGGAATTCTTGGAGGTTGTTCTGACTGGAAAGTGATCCTTGGATTGGGGCTGGGATTCCTTCCATGGTGTCTGGCTCCTGGGGACAGGAATGTCCTTACAGAAGGAGCAGGATTTGAAATCCACTGGGGTGGCTCACTGCTTTTTACATCCCATGTAATTTCATGGTCAGGCTTTTACATTTTCCCAATTTCCACTCCACACTGGCCTGCTGGGAGAGCTGGGAGAGCTCCTCACTGCTCTCTGACTTTCCAGAGTCAGAGGGACACTGAGAGCAGAGCTGATGGGTTTAATAAGCAATAAATTAAGAGTTTAAGCCACTTTGAGTGAATCCGCTCACATCTGAGCGGCACCTCTGCGGCGCTGAAGGGATCCCTCAAAATGATGGATGAAAATCCAATAAGGATTTCAGAGCCAGAAGGGGACAGAGAGTTGTGTGTGACTGCAGCACTGACACACAGCCCCCTGCTCCGTGGGCATCCCAGCCCCACATGGATTGGGCTGAAAGCTGGGCTGGGTTTGGGAAAGGTGCAGTCCAGGCCCAGCCTGGCAGAGTGCAGTGGGTGAGTTTGGCATGGGGATTCTTTGGAAAGATGATCCCATGTTTTAACTCGGTCTGGAATGAAGAGTACTTGAGACACTGTAGGTGGAGAAATGAGTCTGGATTTTTTTAGATAAATGCATTGGCCAAAAAGGCCCCTGGCACCTGGCCTGGATCAGGAATGGGGTGTCCAGCAGGCGCAGGGCAGGGATTGTCCCTCTGTGCTGGGCACTGAGAGGCCCCTCAGGGCTGTGTCCAGTTCTGGGCCTGCAGGAGAGGCCTGGAGGGGCTGGAGCGTGTCCAGGGAAGGGAACGGAGCTGGGAAGGGGCTGGGAAACTCCTGAGGGGGCTGGGGGGGCTCAGCCTGGAGCAAAGGAGGCTCAGGGGGGCCCTTCTGGCGCGGCACAAGTCCCTGACAGGAGGGGGCGGCCAGGGGGGATTTGGGCTCTGCTCCCAGGGAACAGGGACAGGAGGAGAGGGAACGGCCTCAGCTGTGCCAGGGGAGGGGCAGGTTGGTGAGTGGGATTTAATTTTCTTCCATACGGATGAACCTTGCCCTCAAAAGAGATCCCACCGGGAGTGCTGCATCCAAATCTGGGGTCCATAGCACAAGAAATATGGGAATCTGTAAAAGTGGGTCCAGAGGAGGATCCAAAGAAGCTGCTCCAAGGACTGGAGCCCCTCTGCCCTGGAGCCAGGCTGGGAGAGCTGGGAGTGTTCATCTGGAGAAGAGAAGGCTCCAGGGAGAACTCAGAGCCCCTTCCGGTGCCTAAAAGGGCTTAAAAAAAGGAGAGAGAGGGATTTTTTATACAGGCAGAGAGTGACAGGACAAGGGACAATAAACTGCCAGAGGGCAGGGATAGATGGGATATTGGGAAGGAATTGTTCCCTGGGAGGGTGGAGAGGCCCTGGCACAGGGTGCCCAGAGAAGCTGTGGCTGCCCCTGGATCCCTGGAAGTGTCCAAGGCCAGGTTGGACGGGGCTTAGAGCAACCTGGGATTGTGGAAGGTGTCCCTGCCCATGGCAGGGTGTGGCACTGGGTGATCTTTAAGGTCCTTTCCCACCCAAACCACTTTGGAATTCCATGAAAATATTCCTATTTCCTCTGAGCTGCTCCTCTCCTGAGCATTTTCCTCTCCTATCAGTAAGACATTCTTATCTTGTGTCCCAGTGAATCCCAGTTCTTGCCCACTCTTTCCCATACTTCTCCCTCTCTGATTTTTCCTCACAACTGCCAATCCAACTTCAGACTTGGGATTTCTCCTTTATTTTTCTCCCAACTTCCCCCCCCCACCCAAAAGCAGATCAGATCATATTGTGCCCTGCACATTCCTGTCACCTTTTTCCATGACCTTTGGTGGGGCAGTGTCAAGAGCAGAGCCGGTCCCTGGCCACTGCCAGGGGTCCCAGTGTCCATCCCAGTGGGAACTGTCCACTGGGAGCCGAGTGCTGAAGGATCCCGGGCACAGGGACCCTCCCACACTCTGCTGCCCTGGGGCCAGAGCGAGGAATTCCCTGAGGCAGCATCGCCTCACTCCAGCTTTCTGTGTCCTGGGAGAGCTCTCCCAAAAATGGTGCCTGTCCTGTGAGAGAGGTGTGGGCTCTTCCTCCAGTAGGGAAATGTCAGGAAAGGTCCTTCACTGTAGTGATTCCCCAAATTGTCAGAATTTTGTCTTCTCACCAAAAGTGTGGGAAAACTTACCCCTACAATCCTTCCATATGCTCTTATGGATCTTTCTTAATTAATTATCTTCTCCAGCCCCTCCTTTGATACGTTCTTAGTTTATAAGTTCTTGAGGATTTTTAGAAAATCAGACGCTGTCATCAGGTGGTGATTGCATGGAAAAGTAAATGAAAGGGGTTCCTTTTCCTTGTGTGTGGCTGCCACAGCATCGCGTCCTGCCCAATCATTCTTCCCTTCCCTTCCCTGCTCCTCCAAAACATTTCTTCTCTGCTCAGTTCTTAATTTAAGGAAGAAAAAATAGTTTGGATTTTTTTTTCCAGCATCTCTTCCTGACCTTTGAGACATCCACGACAACAAACTGGGACATTCTGATGACTGAACAAAATCCTTTTCAACTCTGGTATTCAGACTATTCCATCTTGCTGTTACAATATGAAATAAAATGTTTCCCTCTCCCCTCCATAACATCTCCTGTCAAAGGGCCTGCACAAAGTTTAACTGTTCCTGTCTCATGGCAGAGATCCAAAGCTCCAATGAAAAGACACCTTTTCTGCCCAGTGCATTATTTCTCTTTGTAATTACTGTCTCTGCCAGCATCAAAGAGGAACCATTTCCTTTCTTTTTTATTGTTGTCCACTTTGGGCACTGTTGTGAATTCCTGCCACACTGTTCTTCACCCACAGGACTCTCTCAAAGGGAAAATGTGGACAGAAATACTGTTCTCCCCAGGATTTTTCAGTAATTGATCTGCCTTCAGCTACATCAGCTTCCAATACTTTTGCTTTCCAGTGCATTTCTTCTTCCTACTGAATTTTTCAGGACACTCATTTCACATGGGAAGTTCTATTGAATGCTTTGGGGCCAATGCTGAGATAAAAAGTAGAATGAATGCACTTAATAAGGACTTTGGAAGTTGCTTTATATTTGTAGGAGGGGAGGTTTTTCTTGGTAATTTATCCTATTTATGAATTCTAAAAACCCTATTGCTTTAAATTTATAAATCTTTGGAAAACACAATTTTTGTATGGATCTTTTCAATGTAGGCAAAGTCCGCAGACAATTTCTTGAGTAATTTTTTCTCATTTTTACTTTACTCCTATTTTACAAGACAAAAAGCTGAAGTTTTGTCTGGAGAGTTGGAAAGATTTCCCATCAGGATGTTGTTATTCCTAAGAGAAGACATTCTGGGAAGGAAGAGCAGACTGCAAGAGAAACCTGGAAGGGAAGGAAATATGGCTCCTCCTCGAAGTCCAAACTGCACAGGATGGAAGTTCCCACATATTGTTCCTCTCCTCTTTTTTAGGCTCAGCAGTTTCAGGGAGGAGCTCCCCAGGGAATGGGCACGGCCCCAAGGCTGCCAGAGCTCCAGGAAGATTTTGGATAACGCTCCCAGGGATGCTCAGGGTGGGTTTGTTGGGGTGTCTGTCCAGGGCCAGGGGTTGGATTGGATGATCCTTGTGGGTCTCTTCCAATTCAGGATATTCCATGATTCTATAATTCCCTGATTTGTTTGATCTGCCCAACTCACAAGGAACTTGGAATTGTGATGAGCTCATAATCCCTTCTCCACTTCTCCCACACAGCCTGGGAATGCTCTGAATCAAACATTTTACAGGAAACAAGGACATGCACATCTGCCTCCAGTGCCAGCCTTTTAATGTTGTTAAAACAACCAAAAAAAAAAAAAAAAAGTTAATTGAATGATAATTTCTTAATTGAATAGATGTGCATCTCCACTTGGAGCAGGCTGGAGTTACCTCGTGTCCTGGGGAAAGGTTACCCATTAACTCCTGTGCTGTGATTGGAGGGCTCCAATATTGGGATTTCATTAACAAGATTTATAGGAGCATTCGGTGACCACTGGAGTCATGATTTTTGTTATCATTCCACGGCCATAGAAATGTTTTCCATAGTTTATGATTAAAGTCAAATTTCTTCTGAAATTCCCAAGCTGAACTTCATGTTTGTGAAGTCAGAAGCCTGATTTAATGACAAGTCATGACTGCAATATTGTAACACTAACTCTTTTTTGTTTGTCCTGAACCTTAATGACTTAAATTAAATTAATCCCGATTCCAAAATGCCAAATTCTGATGGTTTTAAAGAGTGCTTTCTTCAACAAGTCCAAGCAATTTAGAGTGGAAAATGTTGTTTCATCCAAAAGAAGAAACACAGAGAAGTTTTCCTGACTCCCTGCATGCAACACATCCCAAAATCCACGGCACCCGTTGAATTCTGCCAGAGTGGTGTCCATGGGGAGAGAAGGGAGATCTAGCACAGCACGACCTTGGCACTAAATTGGTGTAATTAGGGAATGAAGACTTGGATGAGTCCTAGAAATCAGTGGAGCTCCTGTAGGAAGTGAGTCGCCTTCGTTTGCCGCTAATGCTGTACTTTTCCCTGGCATATTTCTCACCCTGTTTCCAGAGTTCCATCCTTGTCGTACTGACCAAACTGAATCCAGCACCTTCCACTTATTTCTGAAGAATTTTATTCGTATTTGGGAAGGATTTGTGACTCCTTCAGGAGGGAATTTAAAGAACTTCGATGTCTGCTCACAAAAATTGTTGTGCAATGTTCTAAATATTTCAGGTGCTAAAATGAATGGAATTTTTTCCTCCACGTGAGGAGCGGCTGAGGGAGCTGGGGGGGCTCAGCCTGGAGCAAAGGAGGCTCAGGGGCGCCCTTCTGGCTCTGCACAAGTCCCTGACGGGAGGGGGCACCCAGGGGGGGATTTGGGATCTGCTCCCAGGGAACAGGGACAGGAGGAGAGGGAACGGCCTCAGGCTGTGCCAGGGGAGGGGCAGGTTGGATAGCAGGAGGAATTCCTGCCTGGAAAGGGTGGTCAGGCCTTGGCAGGGGCTGCCCAGGGAGGTTTGGAGCCGCCAACCCTGGAGGTGCCCAAGGAAGGCCTGGACGGGGCACTCAGAGCTCTGGGCTGGGGACAAGGTGGGGATGGGGCACAGCTGGGACTCCATGGGCTGGGAGGGCTTTTCCAGCCTCTGGGATCCTGGGATTCTGGGATTATAAATCACAGAGCACGTCACAAACACGTTCAAGTCAACCCTGTGTTTCACACAACTTGTGAGTAGAGCCGGGTAAAGTTTTTGCATCCAAAAGATGTGACCATTTATAAAATCATCCCTACTTCCTTCTCCCGTCTCCTGACTCCCACAGAGCTGGATATTAAGTTCTGATGCCTTAGGAAGAAGTTCTAAATTATTTTCTCTATTTTTCCCCTCCTCTCTCTTCCCTTAGGCTCTGTCACCACAGCAAAAGTACTGAGAGTAGTGACAAGTACAATATCAATAAACATAATAATAATTGATTTCTGGGAGATGAAAAATCTGAAATTAGTGGCAATTTCCCCCAAGAGTGTTGTCTGATTAATTTAATGTTCATCTAAATCTAAGTCATTCTAATATTTATCTGCTCAGCAAATTTTTGGGATGTGTCTGTGGGCCAAAGACCAAAAGAAAGTGAAGGATTACTGCACAGTCCAGTGGTTTTTAAATTTTTATAGCAAAACAAAAATATAAAGGCTTGAGGCCATGCTAAAAGTTGTGAGTTTACCGTAATAATTTTAATTCTACCTTTTTTTTTTTCTGGAGAAAAAAATGGCAATATGTGACAGGAGGAGGAGAAGAAAACATTGTCCCACCTCGTGGCTGCCACTGAAAAGCTGGAAGGTCTGAAAAAACATGTGAGGAGTGGTGGTGAAAGATGAACACGGACTGGGATTTATGCAAAGAAATGTTGTCAGGATGATCAGGGACTAAAAGCCTGGGAAACAAGTGCAGATTTTAGACAACTTCATGATAGAATTCAGGAGAGAAGGGAGAAAATTGTGCATTAGTGAACAACGTTGGCACAAAAAGGGAAAGTGTGAGCCAGCAAAGGTTCTGCCACAGCAAAGAATCTCAGGGAAGTTTCTCCATGTCCCAGCAGGAGCAGGAGGAGGAGGAAGATGAGGCCACTAACATGAAGCATGACAAAATTACCTGAGATGGTTGGGATGGACCATCAGGGGAACAACTCAACAATTTTCCGGGGTGTGATGTTCCCTGTTAAACTCTCCTGGATTTCTGCTGTTGCATTTCCGCCCAAAACGTGGAGAGAGATCTCAGGCAGCACCACCACCACACTGCAGTGGAGCTTTGCAGATAAAATCCAAATTCAGGTTACAAAGGAAGGATCCAGCACAGTTCAGAGACGGAGAAGTTTCCTTGCAGCCCAGTGAAGCCATTAATGGCTCAGACACCACCAGGACTGTTCATTACTGGGAGAGACAGCATTCCTGTTGTGGAGGCAGTGGCATCCTTCATCAGCCCTTAATAACACCTAAATTGAGCTCGCCTTAGTGGGCTTCCTCCTTTCAGCAAGGAGGAAGAAACCCTGCACTACAGGAACTGGAGTTAACTGCCTGATTCTTTGCACCCAGTGTGGTTTCAGAGAGGAAATAAAGAGCATTTAGAGTGACTGAATCACATCAGAGCTTCCAGACATCCTCATTAGGCTGTTATAATTAGGGTTGTGTTGTTTTCTTCGTTTTCTCTCGATAGTGTTAGCTGGCAAAGACTGATGCCTTTAGCCCTCTAATAAATTAATTATTAATGTGGGAGTTAATAATTCATGTTAATTGGTACTATGAGCTACTTTCCCCAACAAATGTGAGCAAAGGTCAAAACTTGTTAACAGCAGAGGTGAATTCTATTTTTAAGTTTTCTGTTCCGTAACATCTCTGCAAAATCAATCTATAGCTTGGAAAATTAATTGTATTTCAAAAGATGAGCAACTACTGAGGGCAAAGGTGTGGTCTCTTCACTTGGTTGCATTTAACTGGGCATTTCCACAGCCTTTGTCATTGCCAGGGACACAGAGAATTTCGGAATGCCCACCATGGATCATCAGGAAGTATCTCTCAGGTGGACCCAAGCCTGAGCAGGGTGTGATGAACAAAAAAAGGAGACTGAGAAAATGTCAATTAGTGAAGCATCAGGCTATTCTTTGAATGCCATCTGAGAAGAGCATTACAGCATGGAGTATCCATGCTGCCGTTCCTGAAAGAGAAGAACCTGTCCCGTCGTAACTGGGAGCTTCACCTTAGCAATACATCAAATAATTCCCTCTAATTATTCCTTACTGCTCAGATAAGACAAATTCACCACTCACTCCTTGCACGAGGAGCAGTGCTTTGATCACTGTCTTCCCAAAAGCAGCCCAGTCTCACATGAGTGCCTGTCCCAGCCCCGTGCCCTTCATCTGGAATGTTAGGGCTGGGATCTGCTTTTGATTTGTTGGAATGTTTGAACAACACCACGTGCTCTCACATGTGTTCAGCAACCGAAGGTTTTCCCGTGTACAGAATCCATCTACAGCCCCTCTTCCACAACCAACGGGAAATCCAACAGTTTTTGGTTGTGTTTTGTTTGTAAAACAGACCTTCAGAAGAGCAAAGTGAGGGAAGAGATGTGCAAGCTTTGGGAAAGGCTTAAAAGGAACCAGCAAAATATGCTTTTAATAAAAATAATCAGCTTTTCTAATGGTTGTAGCAACCAATTGTGAGTAACTTATATAACACAAGGCTTTCCCAGTACTCTTTAGAACCCAGCAACTCATTTTTGGGTGTTTAAATATGAGTATGAGATGGGACTTCATCCAACATCCACTGTCAGCAGTGGGAGCCCTTCCACTGACTCCTGTGGGTGCTGGATCCGGCCCCGGCTCAGCGGGACGTTCTCATTCCGGGAAGGAAAAACAAGCTCCTTGGAAAGGCTTTCCTTTATGACATGGCCAATATATATTTAGTCTTTTCTCGTCATTTTGGAAAACCAAGCTGGTGTTTTATAAGGAGAAGAAAGCACAGCTCAGGAAAAACAAGTGTAGTTTTATAACAGTTTGTTCTGTTCACAGGAGCTGTTAAAATTTCTGATGGGAAACGTCTCGCATAGTCCTGTCTTGGGTCCAGATTTTCACTCTAAGTGTATCCAGTTTCCATAACATAACTGACCTGCAATTATACAAATTATGGGGAAAATGGCAAGGGACACCTTCCACTGTCCCAGGGTCCTCCAAGCCCCGTCCAACCTGGCCTTGGACACTTCCAGGGATCCCGGGGCAGCCACCGCTTCTCTGGGCACCCTGTGCCAGGGCCTCACCACCCTCACAGGGAACAATTCCTTCCCAATATCCCATCTACCCCTGCCCTCTGGCAGTGGGAAGCCATTCCCTGTGTCCTGTCCCTCCATCCCCTGGAAATTTTCTCTCCATGTTTCCTGTGGCTCCTTCAGGCACTGGAAGGCCACAGTGAGGTCACCCCAAAGCTTCTCTTCTCCAGGCTGAACAATCCCAGCTCTCCCAGCCTTTCCTCCCAGCAGAGCTGCTCCATCCCTCTGCTCATCCTGGAGCCTCCTCTGGCCTCTCTCCAGCAGCTCCACGTCCTCCCTGTGCTGGGAATCCAGGGCTGGAGCAGCTCTGCAGGTGGGCTCTCACCTGAGGGGGCAGAGGGACAGAAACATCATCCACCTGCAGAAAAATTTCCCCTGGCTCTACTACACTTATCCCCGCACCTTTGGATCCACCTCCCTGGATCTGGTGTGTCCAGAGGGCTCTACGTCAACCATTTTACCTCATTCCTTCTTAACCAGCACTGCAAAGGTGTAAACACTGGAATTTTGGTTCAAAGAGTGATCCTAAGACTGAGTTAATAGGCAGTACAATTAGAGCAGGCACCAGTCTGCAAGGAAAGGGGCAGACAGGAGGTTTGGGCTGGGGGCAATTCCTCATTTCCTTCTCTGCCTCAGGGCCTGTGTTTAACTCCTGGTGCCACTGTGGCACAAATCCAAAACCAAGCCTGGCTGGTGTAGAGCAAAACAGAAGCCCAACAAAATCCCAAACAAAACAAATCTCCACGTGATGATGCCTCACCCTGACTCACACCAAGCTCTACATTAAAATAAACTCTGTTTCCTCCTCTGCCATCTGCATTGAGCAAGGAAGGATTTCAAGTCGAAGGAAAGAAAACTCCAAAGGAAAAATTCCCACAACAGACAACTCGCAAAAATCCTGCAAATCCTTCCTAGGGACTGTGGGAGGTTCCAAACACAGTTTGTGGGCTGGGATGTGAATCAGTGAGGCCCTTCATGGTGGAGGCACCACAGAAGATGTTTGCAGGATCCTCTGTGCCTTCCCTTCTCCATTATCAGTTCTCCAGGCTGGGAAATGTCATTCCTGCCCAGCAAAGTGTAGATCAGAGGGGGTTTAGTGGAGGAGATGAGTCTTTCCTTGGTTTTACTCCCAGGGAAGGGAAGGGGACAGAGGAAAGGTCAAGGACAGCCAGCTCTTGGCATGGACTGTTGCTAATTTTCCTTGGCGTGCTTTGAGTACCTGTCTGAAAAGCTGCTGCAGAGCAGGAAGGAAATTTTTCAAGAGATTAAACTGTTATTGTTTCCTGTGTGGCTGTCTTCACTGTATATGAAGAAGAAAAAAAAAAAAAAAGAGCTCTAAGGGCACTTGAAAAGGGATTTGTCTGAATAGCAAAGTTGTTGTGATTCATCCCCCGCCTCCCGCCTCAAAGAGCCGGGATTTGGCCAATTTCCTCGGGAAAGTGGTTGATTAAGGCCCACGGATTTCTCCACAGCCTACATATGAGATGTCATAAAGGTGATTAATGGTGAACCCTCCATCATAGGAGGCTCAGAGTTTAGCAGAGCTATTTTCAAGGGCAGGGAAGGAAAAGAAGTCATTTGTGTTTTTGCCAAAATGCTTCAACGCTTAAATGCCTCTTTGTGCTCCTGGCAATTAATGCTGCTGCCTATCAGAGGCTGGGGCATTTTCTGATTTTACAAGTTTGTTTGAAAAATGGATTCAATGTGTTGCAGTGTTTACATAAGGGGATATTGTGGCATTAAAATAAAGTGTTTCCACAAGACCCACGTTTGTTGCTATCCCTGGAACTAAGCATGGTGTCGGAAGCTTTTTATGCCCCTTCCCAAGAAAAGCTTCACCTGGGTTTTCCCCAGGAGGCAGGGCCATTATAGTGCAACTTGATGAGTGTTTGGGGAGATAATTACCTGCCCTGACAAAAAAACCTGCACTGAGACTTTGAAAATTCACTAAAAGTTCCAAAACATGAGATTTTTTTTTTTTTTAATACAGCTCCTGTCTGACACTTCTCTTGTCCAATCCTTTTTTCTGCTAATTTTGGTCCTAGTCCTCCCTATCTACTATCTCTCATATATTCCTTTAATTTTGAAGTGTGGTTGGACAAAAGAAAACACCACAGGGTGTGAAGGCAGACTTAGATCTCTCTTTTTTTATTGTTTTCTAATTTTTTTTTTTTTTTTTGGTGCTGCACCCAATCCTTGGTGTAAACCATCAGGGATTTCCACCCGGAAAGCACAATCCTGACCCAAGGCCGAGTTTAGGGAAGGAAAAACTCAGCCCAGGTCTTCCACCGTCACAGGGGAGTGAAAATGGCTCTGAAAAACCAGGACACCTGCAAGCAACGCTGTGCTGGGATGAGCCACAACAGCAGGACCAGCTCTGTGTTGGAAAATAACTCCATGGATCAAAATTCTAAGGAAGGAATTCAGATAAATCCTGGTTCTGGTAGAGATCCCAGACTGACCCAGGTGAGAGGCACCATCCCCAATCTTTTCCTGGTTCTCCTTCCTGGCATCTGCTGACAGCACAGCAGCTTTTTCTCACACCATGGAGCAAACACTTCATGCCAGGAATGGGATGCAGGAAACCAAATCCATCTGGGCATTGTGCAACTTTATGCAACATCTGTTCATGGGAAATAACTTTGGAATAAAAAACTCCTGAGGGCTCCTGACAAGCCGGTTTCCCAGCTGTGTTTTTCAGAGATGTTATGATCCAGTTTCCTCTTCTTCAATGGGTTTTATCCCTGCCATTCATTCTTCTTATCACACTTCTTTTCCCATAGCTTCTCCCATTGCCACTTCATTCCCATTATTCCAGTTCTTGCACCCATTTTCCCTGTTCCTCCTCCCACAACCCCACCTAAGTCTCCTGTCCCATTCTGTCTCTTCCAATCCCATCTCACCTCCTCATCTCACCCTCATGCCCAGATTTTCTGCTGTTCTCCAGGTGCTTCTGTCTTCTCACAGCCACAATGGGACAATCTGCACCCTCAGCACCACCAGAAATGATGCACGATTCTGTATTTTCCACCTGTGTTACATTTTAAAATATTTTCTTCCTC
Source organism: Atrichornis clamosus (assembly GCA_013400975.1). Lineage (NCBI taxonomy): Eukaryota > Metazoa > Chordata > Aves > Passeriformes > Menuridae > Atrichornis > Atrichornis clamosus. Next base: position 14,941 of record WBMZ01006469.1, read on the forward strand.
TGTGCCATCATTGTGAGCACCAGAATGTTTTTAACATGGGCATTGCTCACTGAATTGATCAAGGAAAATTATCCCTTGAATGATCACAATTATCCATTCTGGGTTGAGACCCACAATTAATTGCACGTAGAAATTACTATTTGAAGTGACAAAACAAAGTAAAAAAAAAAAGGCTTATTCTACACATTTCTTGTGTTTTCACAATCTGTTGACAAATATTGAATTTTAGGAGAAAACTGCCTAAAAATATTGCTGGAAAACACCCATTCCAGTGCAGCTGAGACGATCTTCCTTTCAGCACAGTTTATAAACTTTGCATACACCCAAACACCTGAGCTGGACATGAAAGCTGCAATTTAGGGCCATGAAAATGATCCCAGGGTTGGACCCCCTCTGCTCTGGAGCCAGGTTGGGAGAGCTGGGGCTGTTCCCCTGGAGAAGAGAAGGCTCCAGGGAGACCCCAGAGCCCCTTCCAGGGCCTAAAGGGGCTCCAGGAGAGCTGGAGAGGGACTGGGACAAGAGATGGAGGGACAGGACACAGGGAATGGCTTCCCACTGCCAGAGGGCAGGGATAGATGGGATATGGGGAAGGAATTGTTCCCTGGGAGGGTAGTGATGCCCTGGCACAGAATTCCCAGAGAAGCTGTGGCTGCCCCTGGATCCCTGGAAGTATCCAAGGCCAGGCTGGGCGGGGCTTGGAGCATCCTGGGATAGTGGGAGGTGTCCCTGCCATGGCACGGGGTTTGGAGGTAGAAGATTTTTAACGTCCCTTCCAACCCAACCCATTCCATGATTCCATGATTTCAATCTCTCCAATTATATCAGCACTCGGAATTCATCAGCCGGACTGGAAAGATCCCAAAGGGGCTTTGGTTTGGTTTGGCCTTTTATNGGTAGAAGATTTTTAACGTCCCTTCCAACCCAACCCATTCCATGATTCCATGATTTCAATCTCTCCAATTATATCAGCACTCGGAATTCATCAGCCGGACTGGAAAGATCCCAAAGGGGCTTTGGTTTGGTTTGGCCTTTTATGCACAAAAGTCAGTGCTTTGCTTGGCTCTTCACCTTTTCCCCTGCCAATGGACAAGGCTGGAAGGTTCCCTGCCCGTGGCAGCGGGGTTGGAACTCAGTGATCCCTAGGGTCCCTCCCAAACCCAACCATTCCATGATTCCATGATTCACGGTGACAGCAGGACTGGCTGCCACGAGCCCGGCCAGGTCCTGGTGAGCAGGGGTGGAGCTGATCAAGATTTGGAGGGGGAACAAAGAGTGAAAAGTCCTTTTCAGGGGCAAAGATGATCTTCTTAGAGGCAGAGTCCCAGCAGAGTTGCTCTCTCCCAAAATGCCATGGAAATGACAACACACCTTCCCAGGACTTTGAAATACCTGAACTTTTAGCAAGGTCTGTGGCCTTTCAACAGTTCCAACACAGCTCTGATTTTCTGGCTTAGAGTTCAGGACTGATGATGTGAAGTAATAAAAAAGGGAAAAAAACCCAAAACCCTAAGACTTGTACAGAGACTCTATTTAGAGCTTCCTGGCAGCAGGCAAGGAGGGGGGAAGCTGTTTATCTTGCCCAAGGATTTCCTGAGGTGTTCATGGAAAACATTCCCGTTGTCAGACCGGCCCCGTGGCCACACAAAGAGGGACACTCAGGATTCCGGGATCACTGGGGAGTGCCCAGACAGGAGGAGGATCTGCTGACTTCAAAGCTCTGGACGTCCCACAGCGCTGACGACACCGACGACGCGAACTGGGAGAGGGAAAATTCCTATTTTCCTGTGGGGAAATATCATCAGCAGCCACCCCTGAGGCAAACAGAGCTCAGAACAGAAGAGGCACATGCAAACTGCATTTCCAGCCCTCGCTCTTTGCACTGAGGGTTCTGGCTGGAGCACAAACGGGAAGTTATTTTTCCTACCCACAGGCATTTTTTAGCAGGCAAAAGGAGCCCAGACTTTCATGACAGCCTAGTGAGAAGAGAATGCTCCATGAAATATCCAGAATCCGGTCATGGATCCCACGTGGACAATGGGAGTTTAGTTTCTTTCTTCTCATTCATGTGAATTACGATTGGTCCTCAAACAGAGTCCCAGGATCATCAAGGTGGGAAGGGACCTTCAGGATCACCCCGCCCCACCCCAGCCCCACCAGCACCACCCCAAACCACGTCCCCAGGGGCCACATCCAGACTCCTCCTGGACACTTCCAGAGACAGGGACTGCACCACCTCCCTGGGCACCTCATTCCAAGGCCTCACCACTCTGCCAGGGAAAAAATTTCTCTTATTTAATCTGAGCCTCCCCTGGTGCAATTTGAGGCCATTCCCTCTCCTTCTTTCCCTCGGGACACGGCAGCAGAGCCCGACCCCCCCTCACTGCCCCTCCTGTCAGTGCTGCAGAGGGAATTTCTGCTCCTGTCCTTAGAAATAACAAGATATCTGAATTATCAGCTCTGTTATACTCAGTTTAGGTGTGACCAGAGAGTCCAGCCTGGGCCTCAGTAAATTTTCTCTTTATCAATGTTATCTTCAAGTTGGTCCGTTCACTTTTTAAAAAAATCTGATTTTAAGCCTTGAACATGTTTCTTTGAGGCCCTCTCTACCCACTCTGGCTCCAGAAACTCTCCCAGGAGAGGATTTCCTTGCATGTGGATTCCCTGGGAATACAACAAACCTTGAGGCCCAATCCTGCAAACAAAGGGAGTACTTCCATTGCCTGCTGTGAAGTCTGGTTTGGGATCAGGGACCAAAATAGCATCACTGAGGTGAAAATACAGAAATTGCTATATTTAGCTTTTTCAGGATTAACCTCCTGACCAATTTCAGCACATGGAAAAACCTCCACCATTCAGCACTCACATAATACATCCACTCTTTTTAATATATTAATAGGAATTCTATAAATGCATAACAGATGTTGTGACCCTGCAGAAGATTGAGGTCCAGAAGAGCTGCCAGTGGCAACCTATTCTTGTGTAGTGCCTGCAAAAGTTGTTACTTTTTGGATATTCCATGAGTAAATCCTCACTGGAGGAAAAGAGAGCAGTGGAAAATGTGTGGCTTTCAGGAATAACACACAACGAAGGGGTTCTGAAACCCAGCTCTCTTATTTTGTTGGATTTTGTGTTCATGAATGAATAAAAGCTGGTTCTAGCTACCCCAAAACTAGTTCTAGCTCCTCCCCAGCACTCTCCCCTCACAGCATTGCATTGCCACAAAGATTTTGGCTAAAGCTGTCTCAGCCTTGTTGAAGAATTCTATAGAATTATTCAGGCCAAAGGAGCAGATGAAAAACACCTTTTTCCCCCCCCAAAGAGGTACATGGAAATAATTAGAAGGAAAATACAAAGAGAGATCACGTCAAACGTGAAGTTTGCCATCCCTTCTTGATCATCTGATTAAATTTTACAGCCAACAGACACTGGGAGATGTTACAGGGAAGAAGACTTCATTCAGATCACATTTTTCAGACACTTTCCTGATATTTGCCACCTGTTTCATCAACGTATTGCTGGAAAATCAAAAAATCTGCCAAACTGCCTCATGGACGAGAGAGGAGGAGGAGTAGAAAAAGCTGTGATTTGCTGTTTCACCCCATTCCAGGACAAGGAGGAAGCCAGTGGATGTTTTGGCCCTGAGCAGAGGGAGCAGCTCACGCGAGGGAGCTGGAGATGGTTCATGTGCACGTCCAAAAATGTTTTCACAGAATCATCAAGGTGGGAAGAGACCTTGAAGGTCATCCAGTCCCACCACCAGCATCACCCCTAAATTATATCTCCAAGGCCACGTCCAGACACCTCTTGAACACTTCCAGAGTGATTCCATCACCTCTCCTGGCAACTTATTCCAATGCCTGACCACTCCTTCAGTGAATTTTTTTAATATCTGCTCTGTTTTGTTGCAGCAGGTTTGATGATCCTGACCCTAATTAATGAGGGAGTAGCAGCCCAACATTCCCCTGTTGCTTTCCATGCTAAGAAATGCTGGATGCATCTTTCAGGAACACCTCCCTGATTTGCAGCAGGACCTCAGAATCTGGGAAGCAGATGACCTCCAGCTTGGACTGCCTTTTGTACTTGCTCTTGTCTCCATTCCCTCTTTGCCAATCCCAGACACAACCAATTTCTCCTGGACTTATTTCCAAATTTTCTGTTCATTCTTGCTCGTTCTCTGCGTTTCAATCTGAGTAACTGAATGCCTGTGACTTGTGAGGTATCCAGTTCCAATTCCCTGTTTTCCTGCTCCTGAAGTGTGATGTGTACTTCCCTTTTTCCTTCTTTCCTCACTTCAAATTCTTCTCTTCTACCTGTGGGCTGTGCTCACCTGGATGTGGAGGTTGTGGAGACTGGAATTGCTGCCACTTCCATGTCCTTTGCTCCTTTATGGGGAAGGAGCAAAGGTTTGGAGTTTGTGGGATTGTTGTAGACTGATAGATCATGGGGCACAAAAATTAATATCATTAAGATTATTAATATAGTAATAGATAATTAATATACTACTGTGTTTTAGATTATTATTAATATTTTGATAACCATTTCTCCATAAGAAATGAGGGATTTGTTGTGTAGATGGAGCCTTTCATGGTAGGTAGTGTCCATTTCAAATCACCATTCCATTCCAATCAATTTCATTTCATTTCATTCAATTCCAATCAAATTCAATTCATTTCATTTCATTCCAATCCATTTCAATCCACTTCATTCCATCCCAATCGAATTCAATCCATTTCATTCCATTCCAGTCCATCTGAAATCAGGAAATTCACTCCAAATCCCCGTCAGGCCTTGCAGAAGGGAGGGGTTGACCAACCTCCCACCGAGGCCATCCCATGCCGTGATTTTTTCCCAGATATTCAGCCCCTCCTGAGGCAGAAGGGCAGGAAAGCAGAGCCCACTTTTAAACCACCCCTGCTCTCCACTGCTGCTCCTTGGGAACGACTCCCACGCTGAATCCATCCATCCCTTCCCAATTAGCCCCACACTAATTTTCATCCCTGACTTTGTTTTCCCAAGAGCGATTGCTCCTTCAGGAACATCTCCAGCCAGATTCCAAAAACCCAGCTGATTTTATTAAGCTCCGTGATTAAATTTCCTCTGACATTTGCCGTTCATTTCTGCTGGTGAGCATTTCCACCTCCATATTTTTGGAGTTCATGTGGAGTTTAACAACAGGGATTCCTTATCAAGGAAAAAGAACTGTGTTCATTGGATGAAGCCAAGGATAAGACAAATTAACAGTTATCAAATTCCAGAGGGAAAACAATTTCTGTTAGAGGCTGTTGCCAGCTGTCATTCCTCCATCCCAGCCAGGAATTTCCCTTTGCTGCATCCAGGTTCCTGATCCTCATTTCCTCACACACGGCAAGGCTGAGATCCCAGCTCCCACTTCTCTCCCTTACAGTAGTCAAAAAGGATATTTCCCTTTATTCCTGTGGAAGTGGTGTTGGAATCCTCACTGGAGATGCTCCAGCTCTCTTCTGGCCACTGATATTTAAACACACAAAAATGGAGCAGTCTCGTGTTCTGGCTTCTATATTTGTTGTTCATTTGAATTTTTCGAGAGCAAAATATTTAACCATTGATGATTCAACTCTCTGTTTCAAGTAGATTTGAAATATTATTTTCTTGTCTTCTTTAAAATGTCTTCCTTCAACAGAAAGCCAAGATTTTCCAGGAAAAATGGGGAAAAAAAGTAAGAAGACAGCTGATTTCCATTAAAGACTTTTCATTAAAGACAAAAAAAGTTTCATCAGAACAAAAGCTTTCCATTTAAAAAAAAAAATTGAATGGAAAAAATTCTTTGCCAGTCCAAATATTTTCCCATTTTAAATAATTAGTGTTTGTCTTATTCTTCTGGGAATACCCAGTAGAGATTTAACTGTTTCGTTGCCATATCAGAATATCCCAGATTTTTCCAAGATATCCAATCCTAGTCCTGACCACTGTAAGCCATTCCAGGATTCTTTTTGGCCAAATGTTTTCTTTCACTTCTTTCCCTCCTTCCCATTCCTAAGTCACAAATTACTCTGCATTTTCCATCTTCTTTTCCAAATCAATCTTTGTTTCTCAAGTTAGGAAATAAAACCTTATAAAAATTTGGTAAGCAGTAAAAATGACAAATTTACCATGCAGCACTACCTATAAATAGAAAGATGGATGGATAAATGGATAGGTAAACTAATTTCATCTGTAATTCCAATGAGAAATAACCATGGATCTTTGATTCCACTACCTGATAATTGCAAGGAAATGATGATTTTTTAGCAGTAACTGCTGTGAGCTTCTAGATTTTGCTAAAGATCTGCCAGAATCCAAAACAGGGTGCAAAGTCTTTATAAATATTTTAAAATATAATA
>WBMZ01006470.1:0-22771 GCA_013400975.1 Atrichornis clamosus
CCCTCAAAGCAGGAGCCTTTTTTGCGCCCCTGGAGAAGTCAGAGGTAAGCTACCTTCCTCGGGGTCAGGGTGAGATCCCAACATGCCCTGCTTCTTCATGGTAATACCCTGGACCCTGTTGGCTAATTGGTTTCTACCCCACCCCCTACCTTCCCCATAAAAAGCCCGGCTTCTCCTCCTGAAAGGTGGGGGTTTGTGTGTGTGGCCTCCCCTTCGCGGGGTGCTCGGACAATAAAGAGTATCTCTGCGGAGCNTCGGACAATAAAGAGTATCTCTGCGGAGCTGCCGTACGGGTCTCCTGTCTCTGTCCCCGTTTTCGCCTTGGGCGGATTCACAAAGAGCTGAATCACAAGAGCTGAGATCACTTGTAGCAGAGGAGCTGCTACTCTTGCTGGAATCGCCTGTCGCCCAGGGAGATGTGCCAGCACCCCTGGAAGAGCTGTTCCCTGCGGGACGCTCTCCCTCCAGGAAGGTCGCGGCGCGCTGGTGCTGAGCAGCACCGGACCCCCCCAGCGACATATTTTTAGGTAAGTTACTCCTATCACAAGATTAACTTCTGCTCACATCCAGTGTGCCCACCCATGGGCAGATTTTGGAAGATCTAGTGAGAAAACATTGAGATGTAAGCTTAAGCCTGCTTCAGGCTTCTGTGGCAATACAAAGTTTTAGATGGGGACCATTCAAAATAAACCTGCCATTAACTTTTTATGTAGTTGTTTAAAAAAAACATTTAAAATCTTGTATTTCTAATGGTGTTCTATTCTTTTTACTGCCTTGTTCAACTCAGGAGGGATTTGGATTACGACAAGAGTTTTCACAAGGGAAATTTTGTTAATCATATTTTTTCATCAATGGCATCCCAGGCTGACTAGAAGAAATATTAAAATAACCTCACATTTTGTACCTCTTCATAGTAGAGTTTATAAGATTTTCTCTTTAGAGCTGGAGTGATTAACTCACTTATGCAGAGCTACTCAAGAGAGAGAATTTCTACCTGGGAACCTAGCGCAGTTGTGATGTTTTTAATGTGCTTTTTTAATGCCTTAATCTTTTTTTCTAGCAAAGTGTACATAAATGAGTAGTGTGTTCATAAAGAGTGTATCCTAAAATGCCTAAATTTGTAAAAGATTGTGAGAATCTAGTACTTTGGTGAGTTAAGTCAGATTTGCCTGTTCATTTTGTTACACACTCGAGTTCTGCACAGACTTGAAATTTTCAGTGAAGCTGGATTCAATTTCATTAAATACCATCTTTTGTTAACGCTTTTACATTTTGTGGGATTTCATGGGATGAGTGACAGGGCATTTGTGAACTATGGGAAATAGTTTTAACTGAATCTGCTTTTCAATATTAATCTAAACCTCAGAGAATATTAATGCATTTCAATCAATGTAGGAGTAGGCTATAGTGGCTTTAGGGACTGACCTGATAATTTTGTTCATTTTGAGCCACCTGGGCCATTTTATTTAAAATGTTACTCTTCATTTTTAGTATTTGAGGCTTGTTTTTCTTCTCAGCCCCACTTTTATGTCTTTTAAGTTCATTACTACATCCCACCACAGATCTTAATCTTTGGTCAGGAACTGTGTCCCCTCTTCATGCCTGCACCAAAAGTGTCTTGCTGTGATATTTCAGTCATGCAATTTCTCTTCTTCCAGGTAGGATTTTATCATCCATTGCAGTCTCACAATCTTGATGCTGAAGTTCTGTCTGTCATGGCCTCATCTTCCTCTGCCTAGATTTGTGTTCCTGCTGCTCTTTGCCTCCTTTGGTCAGTGTTCTTCTGCTGTTCAAGGGCAATTCCCAGTTCCCTTATCCCTTATCCCACAGAGTTCTCAGTGGACAGCACATGAAGAAATATAGAATCATAAGGGTTGTCAAAGACCTCCAAGTTCATTGAGTCCAACTGTTAACCCAGCACTGCCGTGGTCACCACTAAACCATGTCCCCAGGGGCCTCATCTATGCATCTTTTGAGCACTTCCAGGATTGATGATTTTCCTGGACAGCCCATTTTAGTGTTTGATCACCCTTTTCATGAAGAAATTTTTCCTTATATCCCATCTAAACCTCTCCTGGTGCAACTGGAGGCCATTTTTTCTCATCCTGTCACTTACTAGGTGTGAGAAGAGACCAGCCCCCACCTTGCTACAGCCTCCTGTCAGGCAGCTGTAGAGAGCAATAAAGTCTCTCCTGAGCCTCCAGGCTAAACACCCCCAGCTCCCTCAGCCATTCTTCATCACATTTGTGCTCCAGACCTCTCCCCAGCTTCTTTGTCCTTCGCTGGGCATCTTCAGCACTGTGCTTGTACTGGGAGACCCAAAACTGAGCCCGGTACTTGAGGTGAGGCCTCACCAATGCCGAGTGTAGGGGAACAACCACTGCCCTGGTCCTTCTGGGATCACTGTGGCTCATACAAGCCAGGATGCCATTGGCCTTCTTGGCCAAGCAGTGTAACAGGTCGCTGGCCTTTTCCTCTTGGATTATGAGGGCTTCGTGCTGCTCCCCATCCCCATCTTCCGGCTTAGGGGCTGAGTACCCAGACAACAACTGTGGAAACCTGCGGCAAAGGGACGTTAAGTACCTCAGCCTCTCCCTCATCCGTTGTCGCTATGTTTCCCCTCACACCCAGCAGAGAATGGGGAACGTCCTTTTGTTGCTGATCCGAGTTGGTCTCCCAGGCGCGCTCCCGCTCCCGCCGTCACCTCCTCGTTCGGCGCGCGGCGCCGGCCGCCGCTTGGTGGCGCTGCGCGCGCGGGCTCCGTGCGCGCCCGCCCGGGACAGCGGCGGCCCCGCGCCTCCCTCATGGACTCCATCTCCTTCAGCGCCTGCTGCACCGCCCCCTCCATCGCCTCCCTCATGGACTCCATCTCCTTCAGCGCCTGCTGCACCGCCCCCTCCATCGCCTCCCTCATGGACTCCATCTCCTTCAGCGCCTGCTGCACCGCCTCCTCCATCGCCTCCCTCATGGACTCCATCTCCTTCAGCGCCTGCTGCACCGCCTCCTCCATCGCCTCCCTCATGGACTTCATCGCCTCCATGGCCCCCGAGCTCCCATCGCCCCAGCCTCCCTCCTCTGACCCAGCGCGGCGAGGCCGGGGCCCGAGGATCCCTCCGGGCTCGGGACAAGGCTCGCCTCATCCGGCGGTTTTCCCCAAAGTGGCGGCAGCAGCAGCGCGAGGAGGGGGGGCACACACTGGCGGATGAAGGTGATGGGATGCCAGCCTTGCTTGGCACATCCCGGGGGCTCTTTTCTGGGCTCATGTGCGGTTTCCCCTTCTCTTGGCCACCTGCACCTAAACGTTATCTGCGTGGTGTTTCCCAGAAAAGAGTGCAGAGCAGAGACTCGTTTCGAGGCCAATTGTTTGAACTTTTGTAGTTCTTCACCAGGCACACACCCCACTAGCTCCCTCTGGAAAAACTGTCTTCTTCCAGTACAACAGCTGGTTTCCTATAGTCAAACCCTTAGGGGACCCAGACTTTTTTCCTGACTAAAGCTGGACTGAAGACACAAGCCTGGGTGAAAACGGAATGTGTTTAATCATTATTTTGGTGCTACTTGTGCATCTTACTATTACCTAAGCTGCCATTGCACCTTTCTGCCAAAGGTGTTTTTGCAAATGGAATTTCTAAAGGGTACTTCTTAAAAAAAAAAAAATTTTCAAAGGTTGGCATTTGGTCTGTGTGTGAGATATGTCTATACCTTGGGATCTCCTCTGTGCCCACAGGCTTGCAGCACCTGGAGGGGAGGGTGACGCTCATCCTGCTGGTGGTGTTCAGCCTCACCTTTCCTCCTCCCTCTCAGTGCTCATTCCAATCTGCCCCTGAAGGTCCTGGCCTCAGGTACTATAAAGTAATGGCAAGAAAAAGCCTGTTAGAAAGAGCAGGGTTTTGAGTACTCCCATGTCATCCTGGAAAAAATGCTTGATCTTAAAGCCTGTGTTTGAACTGGTTTTGCAGGTTAGTGCACTTTTTTTTTCCCCTTTGAGTCTCTCCTTTCTTAGCTGAAATAATCAGAGTTTTAATGTAAAATATGATATAAATACAATAACATGGCATTTGCTAAAACAACAAAAGGATCCAGCCAAGAAGGCTTTGCTCTCGCTACTGGTAATTAACTGGAGTGGATGATGCCATTTTGCAACAACTGCAGCTTTTACCAGGGCTGCTCCAGTGATGGGGCTCAGCCCTCTGTCTGGCCTGTCTGGATGTTCTTTCTTTCACAAATTTTATATATTTGGGGACACAACTGGGAAACTACTAGGGAAAACATTGTTTTCATGTTGGTTGTTTTTACTCTAAGTGTTGACACATTCTGGCCCTCCAAACCTCCAAGATTAAAGCAGGAATCTTTTTACCCTGGCAATGACAAGTAAGTCCACTTGATTTGCCAAACTAGAAATGAAGTAACTTGTGATGAGGGAGTGGTGATTATTTTTTTCTGCCTTACTTACCCTTGTTCTTCCTCTCCAGACCCATCCTAATTCCCCACTTTCATATGTGGCAGAGCCGCTTGGGTGCCTTGATCGGTGACCTTAAATTTCAACACACTTGACTGCAGGAGCACTGTGTTTGGGATTGAGTACCCAGCCCTAAACCTCAACCAGCCTCACATTGTCATGTGATTTTAAGGCTTGCTCTTTCCTGGAGGCACAGAGTTTGAACTTGCTTCTCTTTTCACTCTGTGGTCCTGAGAGTCTACAGTGTCAAGTCCAGAGAAGGGGAAAAATCAGGTTATTTCTCCCAAACCACCAAACTGAGATGTTCACTCACTGTCACTGCTGATGAAAGGCAGATCTGAACTGCGCTGGAATGGCGAGGTCCTTTGGTACCCACTCCCCTCTGGCCATGCACCCTTCTGCTCCTGGAGTGGGAATAAGGCAGAAGGCCACTCCAGGCACAGGACTTGGCCTTCAGAAACCCCAGAGGAGGAGGTAAAAGGACAGGAACTGGTCACCCAGGATTGGCCTGCCCTCTTTCCAAAGCAATGCAGCTTGACTTCCAGCTGACCTTCAGGCTTTTACAAGCTAAAAGAGAGAGAGTTACAGAATTGTTAACAGCTATTTTATTGCACTTACAGATTGTGTGACTTGCATTTTATTGGAACGCAGCACTTGGCAGGTTCTGAGTTTGGCTGCAAGGGGAAGTTGAAGGGCTGTGGTTACTCCAACGTGTTAACCCCCTGCTTCCAGCATCTCCTGCTGTGCTGAGCTAAGCCAAATGCTTGGGCACAGCTGCAACCTGTTTCTTTACAGAGGTTCCATGCCAAAACACAGTGATGTGAAGCTAATAGTTTCTGACCATGAGAGAATATACCATGGGGTTGAAGGTATCTAGAGACGGAGGAATACTTTTTGATCAAAGTGCCATTTACTAAGGCTATGGCTTACTGCTCACCTTTGAGGAGAGGTGATGCTAGTTTGGACCTTCCAGGGTCATGCTCCAAATCTACTTCCTTCCAAATGCTTTTTGAATAAGAGCTCTACTCATAGCAACACCACCTAAGAAGGAAAATCTCTCCTTCCTTTTTCTTCCTTTGGGATAATTTTGCAACCTGATTGATTTAATTTTTTAAAATTGATGCTTACAGTGATGATTCCCACAATAATGCCTTTCACAGTGGTAAAAGGCCCATGCCAAAGACATGCTGTGCATTGAGAACTTGAATTCTTCGGTGCTTGGAACCTAGAACTTGAAGGCAGAGTGTGGCAATGCTCAGCCTCCTCTGGGGTGAGGCCTTGGCTCCTGCTGGCACTTGCTGGAGGTACTTTCCCAGTTCAAATCTGGTGAGAGGGGGCCTTGCAGGCTGTGAGGGACATTTTCACAAGGTGCTTCAATTCATGGAGGAGAGCAGTTATGTGGGGATTCCTTGTTTCTTGAAGAAGAATATGTGCTTTTGAAAGTGTTTTTGATTCATATCCATACTATGTATAAAGTGAGATTGTCCCCTTGGATCTTGCCAGACAGCTCTGTTTTCCTGGATGTATCTTCTCATTTAGCACAGCTTGTTGCTCTGTGACACCAGCTCTCCTCTGCATTTCTGCCTAAGTGTTCCTTGCTTCTTATAGGGTTGCATAAAGTCATTTTATTTCATCCCCTTTGCCATTTGGGAGGCAGACAATTATTTGGACAAGAGGATGGGAATGCTGGACTGCCCGTTCTCTTTGCTTTGCTCTCTGCCCTGATTTGGCATCTGTCCGTCTTCACAAAGGAAGAGGCCCTGGCAGCTCCCACAAGATGTGGGATTTTGTAGCCTGTTATGCTTGTCCTGGGGTGTTTTGGAGAGAAAACAAATTCTGTTGACCAGCCCAGCTTGGCAGCATAAACATTATGTTGCAATGAGAAGATTAAGAATCTAATTGGTTGATTTTAATGTGTGAACTGAGACTTAGCTCCTAACTTCCCAAGTATTCTTGGACACAGGCTGGTTTCTCTGCAAAAATAACTCCTCTGTACCACAAACCCATATCTTGCATTAAGAACATATTTCCCTGGGTGTGACCTGGGTGGAGATCCTGTCCTGTACTTGTTCATTCATGGGTCAAATGAGCTGAAAAGGTCACAATGTCTTCAGTGGGTTTGGGTTGTGCCAACAGTTAATCAGTGCTCAAGCTGAGTGCAAACTCACCTAGATTTGGGAGAAATTATGGGAATGGCCCTCACAACTTTAGTTGATAATAGGAAATAGTTGCTTCTGAGTCCCAGAAAGGATTTGGAGAATTTCAGAAACTAGGAAATGGCCCTCACACTGCACAGACAGTATGTAATAAAAAAAGATGTACTGACAGCCACTAAAAGTACTGAGAAAAGGAGGAAACTAGGTATCTTAGCTTTATTATTATTCAGTTTGAACCTCTATCTGCAACAACTTAATCTATTAGGTGAATTATCTTGTTTAAAATTCCCTCTATCATTTGCATGCGTCTAAATAATGAATTTTGGGATAGATTTTCTAACCTAAGCATGCTGACCCTGCCATGCCTAAGCTGCTTTATCTAAGTTACCCATGAGTGACTACAACCTCCCTTCACTTTCCTATCCCCCACTCTCCAGCAATCCCTGCCTCTGTGAGCACAGCCCTTACAAGGTCCCAGGTCCTGCAGCTGAGGTACCAAAACAGCAGTGTTGGGTACCATGGTGCAGATGCCCACTGCAAAATAAGACATGTAAAAAAAAAATCAAATCCAAACCAAAAGCAGTTTTGGAGATGTCAAAAAATGTGGAGGCTTGCAGAAATCTCTTGTCTTAAATACATAGGAATGCTTCTTTCAACATTGAGATGAGACAGAAACTTGAGTTATTTATTCCTGTTTCTTTGGCAAAGATTTCAAGGCATCACATGATAAACAGTTTGGAAATGGCCCTGTTTTGGTGAGTTTGATGTTTAGCCACCTGTCCACGTTTGGATTAGGGAGGTATAACCTTGATCTTAGCCCAGTCGTTCTGAGACTGGAGAAACTTGGTGGCCTGTAGTAGGTCTAAACAAAAGCTGTCTGGAGAATAGACTGTAAAAGAATGGGGGGTCATAGTTACCATCTCTTTCACAATGTTCAACACAGAAGAACCAACCTCATTCTTTTTGCAGAGATATTGAAAATAAACAGTGAAAATAAACTATAAAAGTAAACAATAAAAATAGCTAAAATGAGTTGAAAACTTTTACCTGACTCCCTTTGAATATTAGTGTTTTTAATGCTTAACACACATACCAACAGCTAACAAAGCCAATGGTGAGCACACTGAGGAAAAACAGGTTCTTCACATATTGGGCTTCTCTTACACATATACAAGTGCCTACTTAAAGGAGAGACCAGCTCTCCTAGGTGAATCTTGGCTCTCCTTCTGACAAGGCAACCTTGCAGTGAAAAGAGCTGGTCTCTAGAATTGGTGCAGCCAGCCCCATCTGTGTTGTTGTGAGACAAGATGCACTGGCAGCCAGAAGCAATACCCTTGTTCAGGAACAGATGAAGAGGGTTTGTTGTGGCTCTGATGCTCCTCCTCCTCACCTGCTCTAAGAGTTGTTCTCGTTAAGCCTTTCCAGATCATGAGAAAATGGGACTGATTGAGATAAGTTGATAGGGAATCCCAGCACAGCCACATAATCCCTCCAGCCAGAGCCATCTGCTGCTTCCCCAGCTGCCTCATTTTAATGAGAGGTAGCATCTCTGCCCTCTTTTTGCAACCTAATAAGAGAGCAGGAGGCAGCTGGGCTGGGAGAGGGTTTGTGAGCCCTCAGCCCCAACATCTGTGAGTAAGTAGGGGATAACAAGGGAGAATTTCACATGGCTAACAGCTGGGCTGGGATAGAGCCTGTGAGGCAGGAATGTTGGAACACAGTGCTGCTGTAGCCCAGACTTCCTTGACCTGACACTGTTAGGGTCAGGTCCACATGGTTGCCACAAACATGCCACGTTTCAGCCTGGATTCTGGGCTGGGTTACCAAGGACTGAACTCCACATTTTTCTGCTGGTGTGGGTGAGGAGAACATCCTCCAGTGTGGAGAACAGTTCTGGTGAAACTTGTGTAGAAGGAGACTGCAAGAGCTGGGCGAGGAATGGTCAGATGGAGAAAGGCTCATCATTCCACAGGCCCAGATAGGGTGGATGCAGACACATAAAAAGGCAAAAGCTGGGAAGCTGAAGGTTTGCAGCGACATTGCTAATGAGAGGAGAAGTGCTGTTCTGCAAAGGGAATTCGGTCACCTGTTCCTTACCAGGAAGGATTGACTAGATCCTTGCCCAAACACAAAGTGGGGACTGAACATCCTCGGTGCAGAAGGAAACACCACACGCCTGAACTGCTGCGTGATCTGTGGCTGTTGCACCAAAGAAGAAGCGAAGACTGGGAGCCCCATCATTGCTTTCACAGGAGTTACTGGCCCTGTCAGTGAGGATGACAGGGAAAGGAGGAGCACTGTGGCTGCACATGTTCCTGCAGGCTGCCCTAGTAGGAAAATCAGGTGGACCAGGCTGCCTTTCAGCAGCCAGCAGTGTCATCCAAAGCACAGAGCATGACGGGCGGTCACAGAGGGCTATAATCATCTGCTTGTCTGCTGGGAAGGATGAGTGGGATGTAGACTGGCAAGAAATTCCAGCATTTGTTGCCATAATGAGTTTCATATGCATACGCGTATGAATGAGATGGAAAATGATTTTTTTTTCACCTTCTTTAGATATATATATAAAGTAATTAAAAAGTAAATTCTAGGTTTGAGTCTAACCTAAGTAAAACAAAACAGGTTGACTATGAAGATAAAAGGTAATGCATTTACTGTTCAGGAATACAAAGTGAGAGAAGATCAAACTACAGGCAAAAGTCTTGAGTAAAATCAGAATTACCAGGTAATTTCAGGAAGGAAGCCTGAAGGAAAAGGGAATTAAGCAGAACTGGTAATTCCTTTACATAATAATTAAAATAAAAGTCCCAAGAATGCTAAAAGAAGTGGTTCCAGCTTGACCAAGGAAAGAAAAAGCAGTAAGAGGTGATACTGGCCACAGTGTGTTCTCTTAATTCACAAGGTAGAAATGTACAGAAAGTGAAAAGTGTTTTTTCTGGAAAAGCATGGGATGAAACTCTGCAGTGAAAAG
Organism: Atrichornis clamosus; assembly: GCA_013400975.1. NCBI lineage: Eukaryota > Metazoa > Chordata > Aves > Passeriformes > Menuridae > Atrichornis > Atrichornis clamosus. Next base: position 9,587 of record WBMZ01006470.1, read on the forward strand.
AACAAATGCACACATGGGAGAGCCCACTGCAGGAAGACGGCTGGGGAGCAGCTGCTGAGGAGTAGCCCTTTGCAAGGTGTCTGAGAGTCCACCTGTGTATCACAAGCTGCATGTGGTACTGGTGGTGTATCTGTCAGACACACCTTGCCTAGTGATGCCAGCCTTCCCAAACTCCCTTTCTAGCCAGCACAGTTACCTCCTACATAGAAATTTGGACTGCCTTAGCTAGGTAACTCTTCAGGAATATCCTCTGGAGTAGCCTCAAAATTTGCAACAGGAAGATTAGCTTCTTCCTCTTAGAGATCAATTCAGGATATATTTCAATGTGTTGCTGTTGCAGAAAAGTAGCAAATTCAAAGGTATGAACTACTTTCCAGTCTGCAAAATCAGCAAGGAGGGTTTGAGGTGTAGTGTGGAGTCTACACTTTGGAAAGAATCTGGAAGAGAACAAGGACAATGATCTCTAAAACATGAAATGACAGAGAAGGCTGAAAAAACAGGGGTAGCTTAGCCTGGGGCAGCCTAAGGGTAAAAGAGTGTAACAAGCAATATGCAAATCTTCAAATATATAAGGCGCTGTTGCAAGAAGCTTAAGTTTTTCTGTGTCCTTGGCAGACAGGACAAGGAGTAAGCAGCTCCAGCTGTACCAAGGAAGACTTGGGTTGCTGGTTATAGGAAGTACAGTAAGTAAATAGCTGGAAAGAACTGCGCAGGACAGCTGTGGGGCGCCTGCACTGAGTGCTTGTGAAGAGCACATGGGAGAAGAATCTATTGTAGGGAGACATGATCTTGCTCTGGATATGGAAAATGGCCTTGATGCTCTTTTAAGGTCCTTCCTAGACCTATTTATCTATGTTTGCTTTTTTTAAAAAATCAACTATTGCTTTTAGTTTTCTTTGGTTCTCAAGTGATTATGTATGCCAGGATACTTTATTGCTGCCTGCAGCCCTTTTCTTGTCATTTCTGGATGATTATCGATGAACTGTCAACATCTGTAGAACTTGATGGCTTCAATTTTGGATGCCAAACAAGTCTCACACTTTATTTTATGTACTGGAGAAAGAGTCTAGCATGGGGTAGGGCAGCAGTTTGCATAATTGAATTATTTCTGAAGCTGGATTGGGAAATACAGTTAGTTTCTGTTCCTTTCCTCTATTCTTAAGTGGTCAAACAAAATGGTCTCTGATGATTTCTACAGGGATATGCCAAGTATTTTCTAAAGATTTTCTGTAAGGGCACTGTTCGAGGGAAAGCCAGACAAAGAGAAGGTCTTTTATATGGAGGTCTGCTGGACCCCTACAGTGTAGCACTGTCCACAGTACACTGCCTACAATCTGTTGAAGTAAGTGTGATTTTTTCCAGTGGGGATACTTTAATGAGTGTTACTGCTGGGTGTGTAAATTCACCGACTCATTCTGGCTGTAGGTGCTGCATGGCTTTTACTGACAACTTTTTCTGCTTCCCATGTCCACCATGTTGTAACCATCACCCTATGGTAATATATGAGTGTTTCTGTGGCAAACAGGAGCTTAGCACCATTAAATTGCCCTAAAGGATCCCAATCTTAACCCTTAAAGTTGGAAAAAATGAGAAGCTCATGAACGAGTTACTGTGCTTTCTGAATCAGCTGTAGGATTGTTCTTGGTAATGGTCCAGTGAAGTTTAATATTGTGATAAGAGCCGTGGGGGCTGGTGACAGAATTACGTGTTTCCCAATTTATAGATAATCAATTAACATTTATTCCTCTACCTTCAAAATTGGCATGTGCATTTCTAATCAGGATCATCACCCACACCACAGTTGAGAAAATGCAGGTCTTTTAATCAAATATTGTGAGAATTAATCATTTTTGCTGACTGTTTTTAATACTGGGCTTTAGGGATCTTCTAAATGAAACATGCTTTATGAGCTGAAGGTATCTCGTGACACATTATCTGCCAGTCCCTGCTGGTTGTTGATGGTAAGTCATTGCATACCACCACATTTTTAAGCAATCTGTGGTGAGGGAGTCTGAAGCAGCTGTGTAGTTTTAAGGATTAAGGTAGGACCCTGGCTCAGTTTCCATTTCCAGATTTCTGACAACCCCTTCTTTCAACACAAATGAAGTAAATCTCTGACACAAATGTAGTGAGAAGGACTGCTCCAGATGTGCCAGCAATGGGAAAGGAGCATGCCTTCTGAAAAAGGCATGTCATTTGTGCTTTCCTAATTACGTCATGGAAATCAGAAAAGAAAAACTCAGTCAGCCTTGGTGAGATATTCCTCATCCAAGTCTTCTTGCAGTACAGTCAGGGATGGAGTAGGCCATGGGGAGACTTGTTTTCTTGGCACAGTGAAAAATTCTGAGCTTGGCATGCTGGAAATAATGATCTGTTTCTGGAGCAAGGTACCAGGTTTTAGGAATGAAAGCATGAGCACTGTTGCAGATTTGCCAAGGAGGATGTAGAGGGCCCTTTCAGCAGAGAGAGGGATCCTGACAGCACTGTCCTACACAGAGTGTGTCCCTGAAGGCTTCTCTTCTCCTGTCAAACATCCGCTCCTTTCAGCTGCACCTCATCCTCTTTGTGCTCCCCCCTTACCTACTCCTTGCCCCCAGATCTTCCAAGCACCTCCTCAGTGCCAGCTGTGCTCCTAGGCTTGTCAAGCTGCAAGCCAGTAGAAAGGACAGTGAGGACAATTTTTCACACATGGATGTTTGGCAGTGCCAGTCAGTTAGCATGTCCTCAGCCTTCATTACCACATCTCTTTTTCCTGGCACATCATCTCGTCTTCCCTTAGGATGGTGCCAGGACCAACTTTTCTCACTATGGGGTTTGTGCTCAGATCCACTCACTGCTCTTCACTTGGGTGGCTCATTTCTCATCCTTCTTCCCTGCTAGCTTTTTGGACTCCTCTCCATTTTGGCCTGTTTTCACTCCAATTTGTTCAACAGCTCAGTACTTCTTGCTGTCGCTATTTTCTAGCTTCATGTGTAAATATAGGGAAAAAAATTGTGAGTGGCAGGAGTAAAGGCAAGTCCAGGTGTTTGGGAGAGGCTTGAAGAGCGTGCCAGTAGGGATTATCTTACAGCAACTTTAGTGCTGACCGTATGTGAAGAGCAGAGATGTACGTGGGTGTCCAGCAGCCCAGGGAAGCAGGTGAGTAGTTTTTCTCAGCTCCTCGCCATTTGCCACTGCAACTGCAATATATTCATGCCTTTCCCCAGCCCCTCTGCTGAGGATGAGGACACAAGGCTGGCATTGAGCAAAGAGCAGCCCTGGAGCCCTGTGCCTATGCTGGCTGGCATGTCTCAGATCCCCTGTGTGACAGAAGCATCACACTCAGCTTCACATGGCAGAGCTTCACTCCTTGTACAGGAGTCCCAGTATGCATTTTCAATATGTTTCTCTGGAGGCAAAGAGTGAAGGTGTAGGGTGAAGGTGCAAGGGTAGCAACTTCTCTAGATGGTCAGGGGAGAGGCCGTAATTGGATAGTAAATCATTAATTGTAGGGAATGAACCTTCGAGTGGTCTGTCGGCCCCCCAGGAGTGACAGGCGCAGGTGGGGGTGTACAGTACTCCAGAGGAAGGTTCACCAGGCAGGATGCCCAGTCTCCCACCCGCAGCCCCTGAGCATCCTCAGCTCTTGTTGACATTGTTCTCATCTTCGTGAGTGACCTTCCCTTTTACTTCTCCCCTATTTCTGTCTCTCCTTTACGTTTCTACTGAGCTCCTCTTTTGCTTTAATGGTACAAAAATGTTGTCTAGTGCATGGAAGGTGGCTTTGCATCTGAGTGCCATCTCTGCAACAGAAGGGGGACAGGCAGAGCTGCCAGCAGACAGGCAGAGGAATCCTGTGCTGGACTCCTCAGACCTGAATCAACTGATACCTCCTGCGACTGGAAATAAAAGTGTTTCATTTGGCATTTAAATCATGAATTAGCCAATGTTGTTTTAACCTGAGGGTTTCAGGAAAAGCAAAGAGATTGAGTGAAATGAATTGGTACTGGCTGGACATGGCAGAGGGGCAGAGTTGCTGCAAGTGTTCCACTCTGCCACCCCTGCTCTGAAAATAGCAGCTTACAGGGTCCTCCTTCCTTTGGCACAGAGCTTGAGTCCAGTTTTATTCATGGGAATGTAATTCAGATTAATATTACCTATATTTATTTAGAAATTCATGTATCTAGGGTTAGCAACAGGGATACTAATCAATGCAGATTATTGTGTTTGATTTTTATCATGCTAATAGCCATTCGGTGGCTAAGTGTTCAGCTGTTTCCCTTAATTGGGTTCCTAATACCAGCCCTTCTGTTACTCCCATGATCAGAACAAGATGAGTTTAAAAACTGCCCTTGGGACGGAAAAAGACATTCTATGCTTTATCAGTCTTCCTGCCAGCTCTCCGTGCAGAGCTAGAGACACGCTTAATATCAGGCTGAATGTGTCTTTAGAGAGATTGATAGAGTTTTGTTTCATTAGGACTCGATAGTGAAGATAAAAGAGAAAACTAGTTTATGATTGAATTGATTAAAAAAGGAGGTGGCCATAGATGTGCTGCTGGGAGCACATGGTCCTGCCTGCTGGAAGAGGGGTGTGGCAGACAGGGCTGCAGCAGCCGCAGGCAGCACAGCACTGCCGTGAGCATCAAAGGCAACAAAGATAAGACAAAGCAGTTGGCCAGCATGTTCCCGGTCTATGGCAGACTTGTGTATTTGCTGAAGGCCATAATTTAGACTCTTGATTGCTTTTGGTACATTGGAACACCATCTTCACAACCCAGCTCACTTTGGCTCTCAGACTGCAAGAGTCACTCTCACTACTTCTTTTTTTAAACTTGTTTCTGTCAAAGTGAAGGAAAAATGTTCCTCCCCAAATATATGGCAGTAGCGAACACGAAAAAAGAGCAGCGTATTGGAGGTATGGCAGAGGAAGAGGATGGCAATCTGGAGGAAACAGCACCAGTTCTGCAGTGTTCTGCAGTGCAGAGATGTGAATCTGTGGTCTGGGGACAAGGCTTGGCAGTGGCAGCCTGGCAGCACTGGCTCTGGGGCTCTGGGCAACACTCTCCTGCTCCCCACCTCCAGCATGTTCAATTCTCATGTTTCCCAACTGCCTTGGAAGCCTTTGCATGTGGGGAAGATCTCAGTTTAATATCCCACTCCTCTATATATTACTCTTCCTTACAAAAGATGCTTTGAGCATAACTGGGACTGCTTTCTTACTCTGGGGCTTCTTAATTTTTAGTCCTGTGTAACTCTAATGTCTTGCACTCATGCTTGTGAAAACATAGGGGCCACACTTCTTCCCCCTTTCAGGACAGCTCTCTGAACTCAGTCCCCCTGCCCCCTCACTGCCTCGGAGGCCTGGACTGAGGAATCTGAATTTCAGTTGCGCTTAGTATCACTTTCTGCCAACACTCTCATTCTTTCCACCCATCCTTTCTTCTGCCTGATCTGCCTTTGATCTCACAGTGCTCCTACAGATGAATGCTTGTGGCTTCTTGAGGTGTTACTGGCAACGAGCTGTGTATCCTGCTCCTCTGCCTGAGATTATCCTCTCAGTCAAAGGGTGGCAGGACAGTGCTCAAACCTGTTCCTTGGGTGCTTCAGTGCCGGTCTGTGGATGACAGGGTTGGGTGATCCTTGTCACAAAGGTGGGAGTCCCTCTAGGAGCACTGGCAAAAAGCTAAGGCTATCACTACCTTCACCCTCCCTGGTTAAACCCATCAGAGGTGGTGGGTTTGGGTCTTCAGATGTTGCCCTGCCTGGCATCCCAGACACTGAATGCCTCCAGCATGTTACATATTTGCAAAAGCTCACTGCAGCAACCCTTGCCCTGTTATTTGTTCTTTTCATAATTTTTCTGACTCAGAATTACAAACTATCTCTGATGTAGTTACTGATCCTGGCCTAGAGCCAGCGCAGGGAAGTCTCCACACTCTCCCTTCAGAGCACACCACCACATGCTGCTAGAATTTAAGCGAGTCCACAGCCTTTACTGACTCAGCTCCTCATGTCCCATCTCACAAATACTTTTGTCCCTTCTCCTTTACATGGTAAAGTGAGAATTAAGATTTTTTTCTTATTGCACATCTGTGCTTAGATGTCCTGCTGCCTTCTATTTCAAACAGCAGCTTCCTGGGGCTGAATTATTAAAGTCTTATAAAGATACATATCCATCTTCTTGAAGCTGCTGGTCCTTGCACGGAGATCTAGCTCCGCCTTTGGTCTTTTCTACTGGATTTGCGAATGCCTGGCAGAACTGGAATTTGGTGTCATCCGGCAGAGTGCTGTCTGCTTAAGTAGCTCAGACTCCAGACTGTTACAATGTGTATAAGCCTTTCTGACTTGCATTGACTGCCTTGTCTCTGGCATTGGGCTCTGAAATACACCACTCAGAAAACAGAGCTTCAGCAATATATATTGACTAATACCCAGTAACATATCTCTGGAGAGTTTCTTTATCTGCATCAAAAGCTTTTAGAGCTGTTGTGAAGGGGCTGCTGACAAAAGATTTGCAAGAGCAGAGAACAGCCTCACATAGTCCCCAGGCCTTTCAGAGCACACAAGGTTTAACTGCTGGGTGTAAGCCCCCCAAGGGTTAGGGTAAGTTCTCCAAGAAATGGATGTTTGTGTTCAGATTTGTGGATAGTCTGTCTTGCATATACAAATATGAGCCTGAGACTCTTGTTTAGACAATAGGCTCTTATCCGAAAGAGGCTCTGGTTTCACATGATTGTTTCACTACCTGTCCTATATCCAAACCATAACTTTCTGTAAGAAATGTTACTTGAACTGTACGTTCTATCCTGCTACAATGATGCTCAGTTTCCAGATTTGTTTGGTCATGTCCTGTGCTAGCTGTCTTCTCCCACATGCACATTATGCTGTGACAAGACATAACTAATGGTTTCTCATGCTTGGGATTTAAAATAAATTCCTAATATTTGCCATACCTTATATCTAGGTGCCTGATAACTCAGACCTGATAGGTGATGCTTGACTTTTTATATAACATTTATGAACTCTGACATGTAACACCTTTACATGGATGTTTCAGAAGGCGATGGCTGAATTCTGGATGTTAAATCCTGCATTCAGGATGTGGCTGGGGGTAGGAGCTGATGTGAGCCCTGTGTACCACCGTGTCCCGCATTGCCCTGACTCTTCTGGCAATGGGATCACTCGTAGCTACGCCTGCAGGCAGCCGCATGCCCCCGTTCCAAAGGCCTCTGTACCTCCACCCAGCGCCCTTTCTCTGTGCCCTGGTTCGGGACAGGTCCCTCGCGGTCTGGAGCAGAGGGCCCAGCTGCCCCTGCTAGAGCCGGCTCTGCCGGCAGAGGGCAAGAGGTGCCCGCGCTGAGCCGCCGCCGGCCCGGGGAGCTCGACCGGGAGCGCCGCCCGCCCGCAGCCGCGCCCCGCTGGGGCTCCGGGCACCTCTCCGGCTCTGACCCCGTGCCGGCCCAGGCTGCGTCGATCTCAAGGAGATTTCAATAAGCCCGTCCCGATGTTGACGGGTCCCTGACCCCGCGGCGGCCGAGGCTGCCAGGGGTCTCTGTGCCTAAGGAAGCCAAGGCGTAGGCGCAGCTGTGTGTGTCCCGTGCAGACCCCCAGCCTCAAGCCGGTGTGACCTCTGCTCCGGGATCAGCGAACCTGCCGGCCGCGCACAGGGCTAGAGATACCGAATCACCTGCACTGTGCCCCGGCAGAGCCCCAGAGAGAGCCGGGGGGCAAGTGGAGCTCCTCGGCAGCATCCCCTGTCTTCTGCCGGGGAGTCGCTCCTCCACATCAGGGAGCTGCGGGGGAAGGGGCTGCGGTGGCAGAGGGGGTGTCTGCAGGGGAGGGCTGAAGTAAGGGGTTGGGGCTGAGCCCGTCCTGCCACGGGACAAGATGACGTTTGGCCATGGCCGAGGGATTTGGTGCTCAGCTTATGGCTTTCAGTGCACAGCAACGAGAAACACACCGAGAATTTTACAGACAAGGGAGTCTCCTATGGAAAGGGAAAGGAGGACTCTGGGACCCCAAGAGCAGTCAGATCCAGAGTGACTCTCCCAAATGCATTAGCACAGGAGACAGGCCTGTCCCGGGAGCATCCGCGCAGGCGGAGAGCCGGCCGGGCGGCGGCTGCGGGGCTGGGTGCGGGGCGCGGGGGTGCAGGAGCCGGGCTGGGCCGCCGCGGGGCCGGCCGGGCTCGGGCCGTCTCCTTCATGCGTGTCTCACTTTGTATTGAATGATGTTAAGCAGAGCTGGAGCTGGCGCCTCGGCCTCATTACCTTCAATTACAATAATTGTTGCCTCTCTCCAGTGTTTTGCATTTCTCCCTGGGGGAAATCTCTCTGCTGCTTCTTTTCCAGTCTTGCTCCAGCTTTCCCCTATCGATTGGATCGCTCTGGCCCCGGTTCTAGGAGCAATGCCTCCAGGAGGATAAATGCAAATCGTCCTATTGATTGGGAGGAGGAGGAGTGCAGCTCGTTTGGAGGAGGGAGGATTAGTTTTAAATGAAAAAAAAGTAAAGTGATGAGCATGGCAGGAAATGCTTCACTTTCTGGGCCTCTTAAATAGTGTCTCTTTATCATGTCCTGTGTCTGAGGGGGATGCAGATTGGTGCCATCTGGATAATATATCACATGTGCATGGAGATGTGGATCCTGCAACACAGACACTAGCCTGGTTTTCTACTTATTTTATGTGAACATATATCACTGGTCATCTCTGGAACGCAGCTCCACTCCACCAGTTTGCAGGTAACTGAGTTTCACTGGGGACATACTAACTGCTGCTGAAAACGAGCAGGGAATAGTGTGCAGGCCTTCATCCACCTCTTTGAACGGCCCCAGTTACAGGGATAAAGCTCCTTGGGAGTTATTAACCTTGTGGGAACCTGCTCAGCAGCCTGTCTGTCACAGGGGAGCAGCTGGTGAAGGAGCCAGGCTTTGGGCTCTGCACAGCGTTAGATCCTGGAATGACTACTAGATTCAGTAAATCCACGGCCAGCCCCAGAAGTGGAAAACCAAAAGAATTGCACAGAGTGACATTATATTCCCTGTCCCCGGGCTTTATGCCAAGTTATGCTAGCCTAAGCCTTAATTATTTTTTAAAGGCAATAATCAGCATAAATAGATGTAATTCAGTAGAATTAACTTGTGTGTATCATATCCCAAAATGCTAGCAAAATAACTCAAAAAAGCGAGTTGTTTCTTGGCTAATGTTGAATAGTTAACAAAATATCCCCAAACTACTCTGATTAATATTGCTCCAAAGATGCTTTAGACAGTCTCAATGCTTTAGACTTCATATCATTTCCAAATGAGAAATTCCCAGCTGAATCATAATTGCAAGGTGCAAAAAGGAATGGATATGGTGTGCAAATGTTGCTTTTGACACCAATTCGAAGTAACTCCAATGTAGCAGTACTAACCTTTCCTTGCTAGTGAAATGAGCATCTTACGTGGCAATATTGGCAAATGCCTGTGTATGCATGCAAATCCAGCAGTATGCAAATCCTCATCACCCTGAGGAATGTGGGTCTCCCCAGGCCAGGGCTGCAGTGATGCCTTGACTAGAGAGGTGAATGTAGAAAGGATTTCCAAACTGCAGCTGTTCTCCATTTTTATTTTAGCCTAATTTTTTTTTTTCTTTTTTTGCGGCGGGTGAGTGTTGAAAGGTTCAAACAAGTGAATAATACTGTAAAAACACTGTTGCTGTTTGCTAGAGATGGATGGAAGGGTTACATCCAATCCAAGGGTTAAATTTGGGGGAAATTGTGGTAAGTTGCCAGCATGCCAGGCAAGTTTATAGAGGGGTGAGGAGCTCAGGATAATGTTCAAAGCTGCCAGATGAAGGAATAACTTTTGATTCCAAACTGTTTTTCTGGGGTGAGTTACTTAAATCAGGGGCACCTGCAGGCTGGGGTTTTAACAGTTTTGCAGGCAGGCTGCTGTGGTGGCACATAAACATTAGGCAGTAGCAGCAGGGACGGGCATCAATGCCAATTCATGTGAAAAAGAGAAAGGGAATATATGAAAGAAGCAAAGCAAAGGGAGGAGGTTGAATTTTCTAAAATTAGGTTACCAGAGCCAGAGAAGAGCTTTTCTCTTGTTCAAAGTTATGTACTGAGAAAGTCCTGCCAGGTTGACTTCTCTCTTGGCTTGTCTTATTTTCCTCCTTGACATAGGAAAGGCCTAAACCCCTCATGGCAGCCATCCTCTCATGCCTGTGCTGGGACTCAGACATATGGGGATTCTGGAGAAGGTGGTGGATGTGATTTGGCACTTTGCTGGAAGGATTTCACCCTGACATTGAGAAGGAGACTCTTGCATGGCTGCACTGCTCACATGCTCCTGGTGGAAAATAGCGAGCCTTTTCTGGAATGTGATTGTTGGGGAGAGCAAGACCTGTACTGAGCAGTTGCTTGCCTGATAGGAGAAATCCTGGTCTGGAATAGTTCAGGACACTGAGTGCTCATCTGAATTGGTCTTTAAGAAGGACTCATCAGTTCTAAAGTCCTCCTGCCAGAAAATTGGCACTGCAACTATTGGCTTGTGAAATGAAGTAAAAGAAGCAAACCAGCATCTGTGTGGCCTGCAAAGATCGTTGCATGGATCCCTTGGTTTAGTTGGTGATTTTTTCTTCTTAAAGACAAAATCTTGCATCTGTGACAGAGTTTTGAGCTGATGCAGAGGAAAACATGCTCCTGTGAGATGCTTCCCAAAGCAGTCCCTTTGCATGAGGTGCCCAGAGGCAGATTTTGCAACCAGGTCCTTCCGTTCATGTTGGCTTCAAAGGGCTTTACCATATCTGGTGAGAGGGAGCAGCCCTGTGCTCTGCAGGCTCTGACTACAGGCTGTGTCGTCCGTTCAAGTGGAGGCTTCAGGCTCCTCTCCCATGACTGCTGGAGACATGTAACGTAGCCTCAGGCTACTGACGCTTTCCCTGATGGTTCCTTCTGGTTCCTTCCCACATTCCTTCTGGTTGAAGAACATGTTGTTATTATTGCTTTGTGCTGGGCCTGTCTCCTGTCCCTTTTTTACTGGCCAATCTGGCCCTGTTAGCTCTTGTCTCTAAAACAAAAGCGAATTAGCACTGCAGAAGCTGAATTATCTTGTTTATGTTATAGTCTGTCAGAGGACCCCACACAATCCTTGCATGTCTCTCTGAGCAGAGTACCAGAGAGTGAAGAGACACAGTAAGTCAGTCAAACCCTCCTGACCCTCTGACTCAATCCACGGGTTCCCAAAAGGGTCTTTAGTTGCTTTGAGGGGGAACTAAGGCTGGGCAGTGATTTCTGCTGTCCCCCCATCACTTTTGATACTTCATGCCTGCTTGTAGAACACAGAATTAGCAAATATTTTACAGTAAATTGTACCTCACAATTCAAATTTGACAGCTGTCAGTGAAATTTGCTGTTCAAAACTGATCTCAAGCACATTGCCCTCTGGTTAGTCTGTCTGTGCTCCCTTGGCCAGGATGTTTATAATACTCAGGGAGTCTCTCATGTTACTTAGTGCAGTAATGTGGCTCCACGAATAAAAGCCATTTCCAGTCTGTTGGTATCGCATGTAACAAATGAGATCTGTTAAATGCACTTGTCACCGGTGGTAGGAACAGGAGAAGCAGAATTGCACATGTTGCTGTAATGATTCTAAGTCATAATGAATGATATTTTTGTATGTTTGCAAATGAGTGCCTGATAGCCGGTGCCAGAGTGGGAGATATGGCTTGGCTGTTCTTGCCGTTTTTGTAATTTCTAAACAGAAACGAGAATTAGAAAATTACTTTGTGGTGGAGTGCAAATATGTACAACATAAGTGTAAAGACTGCGGTGCAGCACACGTGTATCTATCTTATACATATGCAAATTGCGAGATTCACAGTAAAACCATTATAACATGTGATGGCATCAGCACTAATTAGCTGGAGATCCAGTCTGTTCCTCTCTGCCAAAGTAAACTGGAGTTATCTCAATCTCAGATTTCATATTTCCTCCTTTCTCTTTCAGGGAGGAATGTCTCCGTCACAAGGTATTATGTCCCCTATTTAAAATGTCCTTAAAGACTCACAGCAAATTTGAAATTAAAATTCTCAAGTAATTTTTGCTATTATCTACACATCATCCAACAGCTTTAATACTATAATGGACCCAAATATTTGAAGCACTTTGCCCATAAATGGGAAACAGTCTGTGCTGTAGAAATCAAGACTTACAAAATGTAATGAGAAAAGAAAGAAGAAAACTAACTTAGCAAAGAAATTTTAATTAAGGGGCACGTTTTTTAAGGACCAACACATGAAGGAAAACTGTCCAAGCTAAACATGACCCACAGGAGCTGTGTCAGAGCTCAGTGGTGGAACATCACCGCTTGCTTCCATCCCCAACAGCTCTTCTTGGAAAGGAAATACTGGAAGGAGAACAGAGTTACTGCAGGGTGTATTTGCTAATAGCTCTGTCCCACGGGCCTGCCCTTGTTGCTAGGATGTGACAGCAGCGGGTGAGGCTCTGTGGGGCCGAGCACGAGGCGCAGGAGACCCCGAGCCACAGGCTGCACCCCGGGTCGGGACACCGGCGTGGGGCCGGGGATGGACACCCCAGCTGCACCCTGAGTCCACCCGATGGCTGATGGCTCCGCGCTGCGCCAAGCCCAAGCGCAGGATTTCCATCACCTTGGGAAAGAAGCCCCGGCTGTAGTGAAACTGCCGGCGTCCCCGCCGTGGAAACACTTCTGCACCCTCGTGCAGAGAGTCGGGAGCGGACAGTCAGGGGACGGGCTGGCGGCCGCGCCGGGACAGCGGGCGCGGGCGGGAGGGCTCGGCCGCCGCCGCGTTCCGTTCCGGCGCTGCCCGTCACCGCGAGCCCGGGGCGGAGGGCTGCTCCTCCATCCATCCATCCATCCATCCATTGATCGCGGCTCCGCCGAACTCGCCGTCAGGGTATGACGTTTACTTGTGGAACCCCGCGCTGCTGCCTCCGCAGGGGATTAACTCGGGGACCCGGCGGAGCATGATCCCCACCCCCCGGAGAGTCCCGACCCTCACGCGGCGAGCGAGGGCGCTCGATGCCGCCGCTGCTCTCCCAGCAGCGCCGCAGGGCTCCCGGGGCCGGGGCCCTGCATGCAGTGTCCATCACTGAACGAGCGCGATCCCGGCCCGCCCGGAGCCGCCGCCGCCTGGGGGCGCCGCGGGGGGAGCGCGAGTCGCGCCGCGGGGCCGG
>WBMZ01006471.1:0-14262 GCA_013400975.1 Atrichornis clamosus
GGCACCGAGGGGGCTGTGGTGATGCCAGGGGTGCTGTGATGGTTCCAAGGATGCTGTGGCCGTGTTGAGGATGCTGTGGTGGTACCAAGGATACTGTGGCCGTTCTGAGGATGCTGTAGTGGTACTGGGGATGCTGTGACCATGCCAAAGATGCTGTGGCTGTGCTGAGGATGCTGTGGTGGTACTGAGGATGCTGTGGCCATGCCAAGGACGCTGTGGCTGTGCCAAGAATGCTGTGGTGGTACCAAGGATGCCGTGGCCGTGCCGAGGATGCTGTGGTGATACTGAGGATGCTGTAGCCATGCCAAGGATGCTGTGGCTGTGCCAAGTATGCTGTGGTGGTACCAAGGATGCCGTGGCCGTGCCGAGGATGCTGTGGTGATACTGAGGATGCTGTAGCCATGCCAAGGATGCTGTGGCCGTGCCGAGGCCGGCTCAGCTATGGGAGCCACAGGCTCCAGCTCTCAAACACGGCCCCAGCCCAGCTCATCTCAGCACCAGGCAACCCCCGAGCCCCCGCCCAGCACCCGCCCTGGGCAGAAACAGATTGTGCAAGGAGATAAGGGGTAAAATCACGGGCAGGGGGAAGAAAATCCTCCCTTCAGGCGGAGGAGCGCGCGCTCCGCTTCCTTTGCGGGGGATTATCCCTGTGTGTGTTGCTTTGGAAGTGATCCCATTAGCGCTGTGCTCTCCTGATCTAATTTGTTCCCACCAGAGCCCGGCGCTCTCCGGGCAGCTGGAGCTGAGTGGGAAACAGCAACAGGAGCCTTTTGTGCTTCCCTGGCCCTACAGATAACGGGGTTTGGTTGTTCCGTGGATTTCTCACCCCGAGGGGCCTGGGCTGGGCGCGGGCTGAGCCCTCGTGCGGAGGGATTTGTGTTTGTTCAGGCACAGCCTAATTCCAGGTTTGCCCGTGGGGAAACTGAGGCACGGGGAAGTGGCGTGCCCTGGAGCACCGGGACGCTGCGGCTGGGGAAGTGATTGGGATCCATTCCCTGTGGCAGGTGCTTCCCGAGGGAGAACTCAGTGGTTGCGGCAGGTTTGGAGCCGGAGGGTGCCTGGAGACAGGCAGGTGGTGTTGGAAAGTGTTCATCCCAAAGATTCCAAAGGCAGCGGATCAGCCCTGACCCCTCCTCGAGCAGGTGCTGGACGCAGGACAGGGGCTCTGGCTGCTCTCTCCTGGCTCTGGAGATGGAGATCATCCCACACCAAAGGCTTTATCCCAGGGGATCCATCCCTCTGGAGCTGGGGCTCATCCCACACCAATTGCTTTATCCCAGAGGCTCCATCCCTCTGGAACTGGGATGCATCCCACACCGATGGCTTTATCCAAGGGACTCCATCCCTGTGGAGCTGGGATGCACTCCATGCCAATGGATTTATCCAAGGGGCTCCATACCGCTGGAACTGGGGCTCATCCCACAGCAACAGCTTTATCCCAAGGGATCCTCGTGGAAGTGTTTATTCAGTGGCAAAGACAGAAATTCCCACATTCCTGTGTGTTCATGAGGAACAGCCGGTGCCGTGCAGATTCCCAAATCCTGCCCTGTGCTCAGTGCTGAGCCCCTCTGGGCACGAGGAGCGGGGTCAGCCAGGGGGGAAAGCCCCAACCAGGAGGGAGCTCTGGGAGCATATTAATGACATTAATGACTAATCACCCACTTGCCCCTGTAATTGATAAATCCGTGAGTTCAGCCGTGCTGGAGCCGAGCCGGCGGCTCTGGCCAGGTCTCATCCCAGCTTTTCCCCCTGGGAAGCAGCCCTGCCCCACTCCCCATCCCCAGCCACGGCTTCTCCGTGCTCATGTCCATCCCTCTCCCTTGAAAGAGAAATATTTTTCCAGGCGCTGCCTCCATCCATTATCACAAAGTGGCTTCGCTTGGCCTGCAGTTAATAATTCACCTTTCCTTGGAAGATGGATGCTCCATCCCGCTGGAGTTTAAATATTCATGGGGAAGGGAAGGCAGCAGGGCCGTGTGGGAGGTCTGGCATCCACCTCCGGTGCTCCCTGCAGGCGCTGGCTGCTCCAGGGATTCCCACCTGGGGCAGCACAGGGTTTGGAGAACGGGAAGTGCAGGGAGAACATCTCTGGTTGCAATTTTGGACCCCCTCGGGGGTGGCTGGGGCTGTGTCCAAGGGACCCCTCGTCCCTGGCCAGGTTGGTGACACTCTGAGCCTTCTGCCCACCGGGATCTCTCCTGGATGTTGGGATTGTCCAGGTCCCACAGGATGCTGGGGCAGGGCTGGTGTGTTCACCCCCGGGGGTCCTGTGCCCTTCCCGCCCCAGCCCCTGCTCCCGTGGGGGTGGAAAAATCATGGAATACACTGAGTTGGAAGGGATCCATCGGGGTCATCCAGTCCAACCCCTGGCCCTGCACAGACACCCCAACAACCCCACCCCGTGCCTGAGGGCGTTTTCCAAACGCTCCCGGAGCTCTGGCGGCCTTGGGAACGCCGCCATTCCCTGGGGAGCCCGCTCAGTGCCCGACCCTCGGCGGGAAGAGCCTTTCCCTGACACCCAGCCCTGACCGAGCCCCTTGAACCCCACGGATCTGCGAACGCCTTGCGGGCACCACCCGTCCCCGCGGGGCTGCTCCGGGTGTGACGGCAGCGACCCGGCCGCTGCCGCCCTCCGGTGCCGCCACCCGTGACGCGTCCCCGCCTTGTCCCCGCAGCTGATCCCAGCCAGCAGAGCCGGTGCCCGGTGCCGGCGGGCGCTCTGACCATGTTCAACGGGGATGCCAGCTCCTCGGCGGCCAGGAATGTTGTCCGCAGCTCCAGCATCAGCGGCGAGATGTACACCCTGGAGAAGAGCGCCCGCGGCAGCGCCGACTCCGTCAGCATCACCGCCAGCAAGAAGAGACGCTCCAGCCTGGGCGCGAAGATGGTGGCGATCGTGGGGCTGTCCCAGTGGAGCAAGAGCACCCTCCAGCTCAACCAGACCGGTGAGAGGCCGCCCCGACCCCCAGAGCTGGTTTTTAGGTGCCCGCCCCCCGTGCTCCGGCTGCCCGGAGTGATGGAGGCACCTGAAAAAGACACCTAAAAATGACACCTAAAATGACACCTAAATGGCACCTAAAAATGACACCTAAAATGACACCTAAATGGCACCTAAAAATGACACCTAAAATGACACCTAAAAGCCCGTTTTAATCCCCGCCCCGGCGCTTCTCCGGGTGCCAGATTTGCAAACCCGAGGTGGGGATGTTGCTGGAGCTCTGCCCCGTCTCAGTGTCCCCCACCCCGTCCTGGCTGCGGGCAGGAGCTCGGAGAAAGGACTTGTCAAACGCTCTGGCTCCGGGAAATATTTAAATGCTCAAAAAATAGCTGGTGAAGGGGCGGGAGAAGCTCAAAGCTCCTTTTAGTGCAGGGTTTCCTCTAGTTGCCGCTTCTTTATTCCTTTTCTCGTTGGCATTCCATGATTTGGGAAAGGCAGGGTACATTCGGAGCCCTCCCGCCGCACGAGGCGGCTCTGAAGGGCTTCAGTTTTCCCCCAAAAGCCAAGTGGAAAATGCTGGAGCCACAGAACCGCACCTGGGAACGGCAGGGCCGGGACCCTCCGGCTGCGGCACGGAGCTGCCGGCACCGGGCAAACCCTTCCGCGGGGACAGCCCCGAACGAGCGGGACAAACGCGGCTCCCGCGGCGCCGCCGCACGCACGGTCACACGGCAGGCGCCAGGGACAGTGCCAGGGGCGGCTGTCGTGCCACCCTCCTCCTCCTCCTCCTCCTCCTGCCATCTGCCACCTCCTGCGACACGTGGCAGTGGCGTGGGGGTGAGGAAAAGGGGGACGTCGGGCAGCGCTGGGGCTGTGCCCACGCCGGTGGCTTTGCGGGTGGCTGTCCCCTCTGGCACGGGGGTTTTGGGGGCCAGGCTGGCGGCCTGGGGCGGTGCCAGCGCTGGCGCGGTGAGGGTGGCACTGAGGAGGGGGTGTCCCGGGTGCAGGGGGCGGCTCTCAGCCGCCCAAAACCGCTCCGACATCGGAGCAGAGCGAGGGTTGGGACGCGGGGGACACGGGCAGCCCGCGGTGCTCCCCTCCCGCGGCACCGGGATGGGGGAACTCGCCCCCAGGGAAAGACGGAAAACACACCCGGGGAAGGGCTGGGGGCAGCAGCCCGGCCTCACCGCGTCTCCCCTTCCAGAGGGAGGCCCCAAAAAGCTGCGCAGCACCATCCGGAGGAGCACGGAGACCGGCATCGCCGTGGAGATGCGGACCAGGGTGACCCGGCAGGGCAGCCGGGAGTCCACGGACGGCAGCACCAACAGCAACAGCTCCGACGGCACGTAAGGAACCGGCCCGGGAGCGGGGATGGCGCTGGGATCGGGGACCGGCGCTGGGATCCCCGGGATCGGGAAGCGGCTGCTCCATCCTAATCCTTTGCAGGTTCATCTTCCCCACGACCCGGCTGGGCGCCGAGAGCCAGTTCAGCGATTTCCTCGACGGGCTGGGGCCGGGGCAGCTGGTGGGGAGGCAGACCCTGGCAACCCCCCCGATGGGTGAGCGGGGCAGCGCCCAGGGATGCTCCAGAGGGAGGGAAAGCGGGGAAAAGTGGCCGCGTGCTTCCTCTCGGGCCTCCGTCCCAGCGCATCCCGGTCCGGGAATGGCTTGGGAATGCGCTGCCCCACAGAGGGAGGAGAGTGCGGGGTTGAGGGCGGGACATCCCCGGGAAGCGGCGGCTCTGCCTTTTCCCGGGGTTTCCTTTTCCGAGCGTCCTGCTGCGAAGTGGAACCTAAAAAGCTGCTTTTTGGTCCGTTTTTCCCTCTGAAATCCAAAATGGTGATTGAATGTTGGAGCCTAATTCCAGCCAGCAGCTGGGGAGGGGAAGGGAAGGGAAAGGGAAAGGGAAAGGGAAAGGGAAAGGGAAAGGGAAAGGGAAAGGGAAGGGGAAAGGGAAGGGGAAAGGGAAAGGGAAGGGGAAGGGGAAAGGGAAAGGGAAAGGGAAAGGGAAAGGGAAAGGGAAAGGGAAAGGGAAAGGGAAAGGGAAAGGGGATGGTTGGACCCCTCTGAATTCCTGGCCCCGATGGGATGCTCAGCCCTGATCCCTCCTGTCCATGCTCTTCTTCTGGGGAATCACTGAGCCAAGGCACAGCCTGGGTGAATCCCAGCTTTTTTTCCTGTCACAAGGGATAAAATCCCCCTGCGAGGCCTCTGTGGGATGGAGCTGATGGGGGGGGGCTCTCACCCAGACCTCTCCTTGCTGCTCATCCCAAGCACCTTCCCATCAGCTGGGCCTTGTCCTACCTCCCCATTCCCAACAAACCGGGCATCCAGGGGTGGGATGCCGGCTGCTGAGGAGCCCTGGAGGGGACTCTTCCCACCCATTTTTCGGCAGAGGTGGCGAGGACAGCGGGCTGTGGCTGTCCCCAGGGGGGAGGTGGCGTCAGGGACGGCACTGAAGGGATCCCATTCCCGCTTCCAGGCGATGTCCACGTCGGCATGGCTGACCGGAACGGGCAGCTGGAGGTGGAGGTGATCCAGGCGCGGGGCCTCATCCCAAAGCTGGGCTCCAAATGCATCCCTGGTAGGCGGCTGGGGAGGGAGCGGGGCGGGGGTGGAGGGGGGCGGTTGCCACGCCGGGATCATCCCAGGATTCCGCTCGGTGTCCCTGTTCCTCTCCCGTTTTCCACGGCAGCCGCCTACGTGAAGGTTTACCTGCTGGAGAACGGCGTCTGCCTGGCCAAGAAGAAGACCAGGGTGGTGAAGAAGACCTGTGACCCCTCGTTCCAGCAGCCCCTGCTCTTCGAGGAGAGTCCCCAGGGAAAAGTCCTGCAGGTGACCAACTGCCGGGCACACGGAGGGGCCACGGATCCAGGGATTCGTGGAATGGTTTGGGTTGGAAGGGGATGTGAAGCTCAGGCAGATTCACGCTGTTGCCCTGGGAAGGGACACCTTCCATGGGCAGGGACACCTTCCATGATCCCACGTTTTTCCAAGCCCCGTCCATCCTTTCCTTGGACACTTCCAGGGATGGGGCAGCCACAGCACTTCTAGGAATTCCATTCCAGCCTCTCCCCACCCTCACGGGGTGAGGGGAGCAAGGACAGCGCCCACCCCCAGAGCCCTCCCTGCCCTCCTACCCCGACCACAGCAGGATTTTTCCACCCAGTTTTCCAAGATCTCCCCAGAATTCCCACCCAGCTCCTTGTGTGCCCGCAGGTGATCGTCTGGGGCGATTACGGACGCATGGACCACAAGTGCTTCATGGGAATGGCCCAGATCATCCTGGAGGAGCTGGATCTCTCCAGCCCCGTCACGGGCTGGTACAAACTCTTCCCAACCTCGTCCCTGGCCGACTCCAGCATCGGACCCCTGACCCGCCGCCTCTCCCAGTCCTCCCTGGAGAGCTCCACCAGCCCCTCCTGCCCGTAGAGGTTGGGAAGGGGAAGGAGAGATCCTGATCCACCAGGACTGGTCGTGGAGAGCTGTAAATATCCTTTTTTTCCCTTTTTTTTTTTTTTCCTGAATTTTTTTTTTTTTTAATATTTTCCATCTCCTTCCCGCCCTGGACACGGCCCCTTCCCAGGACATCGGAGAGGGAACGAGGGCCGCGTGCGAGGCGGCGGGGGGAAGGAGATGGGAAAAAATTCCCTCCGAGGGCTGCGACTGCCGACGATCCCAGACTGTTCCCAGACCTCGTCCCGGCCCCGTTGGAAGCGCCCGGTGCTCCCGGTGGGAGCAGCTCTGGCTCAGCAGCGTTGAGGACGAGGTTCCTTTCCTTCCATTCCCTTCCCTCGCCTCCGAGGAAGAGGCGGCTTTCCAAGGGGAAAAAACCCCCCACAACTCGGAACAAACCCGACTCAGCACTACTTTTGTTTTCCAAGGAATGTAGCATCTTCTCTTATGTAGCTTTGCCACGTGCTAACAACACACTCACTCTGCAATATCCGAGAGGCTCCGGATGGACCGGGAACATCTGCCACTCACGTCCCGTTTGGTCGTTTTCCGAGCACTTTTGGTGGCCATTTTTCCCTTTTCTTTTTTTTTTTTAATCCCATTTTTTTCTGGTTTGTTTTCCCGGGAGCATGTAGCCTGTGACCAGTGCCATTGCCAAAGCAAGAGGGGACAGGGAAAGGGGCACTCGCCCCACGCCCGCCGGACCTCTCCTCACGTTTGACCACTGACCGCGGCCTTGTCCGGCCAAAACGAGACCCAAAGGACAAACTCTGGGATGCCTGGCGGGAGTCGGGAGAAGGCGACCCAACGGAGCGGGAATACCGGGATCCTGGCTGTTCGTCTGCCTCCCAGCCCCTTCCGTCCCAGCTGGAGGGTTGGGATGCTCTCCTGGAGGTCTGGGATGTCCTCCTTGGAGCTGGGATGTCCTCCTTAAGGTCTGGCTGCCCTCCTTGGGGTCTGGGAAGCCCTGCTCGGGGTTGGGATGCTCTCCTGGAGGTCTGGGATTCCCTCCTTGGGGTCTGGAAATGCCCTCCTTGAGGTTGGGATACCGTCCTCAGGCTCTGGAATATCCTCCTTGGAGAGGGATTCCCTCCTTGGGGTTGGGATTTCCTCCTTGGGGTTGGGATTCCCTCCTTGGGGTTGGGATTCCCTCCTCGGGGGGCTGGGATTCCCTCCTTGGGGGTTGGGATTCCCTCCTTGGGGGCTGGGATTCCCTTCCCAAGATCTTGGATCCCCTCCTGGAGACGCCCTCCTTGGGGCCAGGATCTCCTCCCCCGGACCGGAACGTCCTCCTGGAGGCATGGAATTCCCTTCCCAGGCTCTGGAATGCTCTCCTCGAGCTCTGGGACACCCCCCTCGGGGTTGAGATGCCCTTCTGGAGAGCTGGGATGCCCTCCTGGATACTTGAATTCCAAGCAGGAGCTCTCCAGCTCTGCTTTGCTCCAGGGGAACACCTCAACCGCTCCGGAATTCCGGGGGCCGGAGAGGACGAAGCACTCGGAATTCCTCCCCAGGAGAGGAGCGTTTTGGGGGTTTTTTTGTTCGTCCGTTCCATTTGTTTTTCCAAGCAGCAACTTTGGCTCCCTCCGAGGGATCCAGTTCTTGTAGCAAACCCGGGAATTACGGAAGCTTTTTTTGAAGGTGCCTATTGAAATTTGCTGAAAATACTCAGGGGAGACACCACTAGAAACTCTTGGTTTCTTCATAAAACAAACCTAAATCCAGTGACTGTCCTGAAGGATCAGTTCCCAAAAGAGAGGGGGGAAAAAAATTCCCAACACACCAAAAGGCGAGGAGTTTGGAGACTGGAAGAGGTTTTTAACCGGGAATTTTTGCCGGCATCTGGTTCTGACCTTCAGTCTTTCCCACAAAGCAACCCACAGCACAGTTGGGGTTTTTATAGGATACTTTCTTGGCAAAACACGGAATTCCACAATGCACAGAGCACAACGAAGCAACCTGGGCTTCTCCTGGAACACCGGGAATGGGGAACCAGCTCAGCCACAACGGGACAAAAGCAAACCTGAAGGAAAAGACTGGTGGGATGAAGCTGTTCCCTCCACAAACACAAATCTTGGGATTCCCAAACCCAAAACTTGGGGTTCCCAAATGCAAATCTGGGGACAACAACCCCAAATCTGGGGGATCATAAACCTAAACATTGGGGTCCTTAAACCCAAACCTGGGGCACCACCAGTCCAAATCTGGGGGTTCACAACCCCAGACCTGGGGAATCATAAACCCAGACCTGGAGGTTCACAAATCCAAACCTTGGGGTCCACAAACCCAAACTGGGGGTTCCACAACCCCAAATCTGGGGTTCACAAACCCAAATCTTGGGGGTCCACAAACCCAAACCCAGGAGTTCACAAACCCAGATCTAGGAGTTCACAACCCCCAATTTGGGAGCCTACAACCCCAAATCTGGGGTTCCACCAACCCAACCCTGGAAGCCAACAACCCCAAACCTTGGGGTCCACAACCCCAAATCTTGGGAATCTACAAGCCCAATCCCAGGGATCCACAAACCCAATCCCAGGGATCCACAAGCCCACGCCCGTGGCCAGCAGGACCCGGCACTGCCACAATTTCAGCCCCGTCGTGACAGGGACTCGGAGCCGCCGCCGTGACTTTGCCGGCTCCAAACCACCGGGAAGGGAATCGGCTGGAAGTTCCCGAGCTGGGATGGGGAGAGGTTCACCCTTTCCCCCCGGGAATGACGAAGGATGAAGGATGAAATCCTCCTCTGCTGGTTGAACCTCGGGCAGCGATTCCTGGATGGTGACCTACGGGAATGTGGGATGCAGACCCGGTGTCCTGACTGCTGCAGAGGGAACAAACCCGGCTTGGACACGGTGTTCCTTCCCGAGCAATTCCATGGGATCCCTTTTTTTTTGGTGAGGCTGAGCTCTCCCGGATTTTTGACCGTCCGCGGGGGAAACCATCCCGAGAGGAAAAGCTTCCTGCTCTTCCAAGCTGCCGCTTTCTCCCCTCGCTTCCCCAGCTCGATTCCAACGTGAAAACGCCAGTCCTGCCCGCGGTGGGAGCGGCGCCGTGGGAAGGGCTGGGAGTTCCGCAGGGACGCTCTGATCCCGGTGTGGGCGCAGCATTCCCACCCAGCCCCCCCCCTACCGAATTCCCAGCCCCGCCGCATTCCTCCCGCAGCGCTTCCCGGCTCCTCTCCCAGCCGGGAACATCCCACGGCTGCGGTGTGACAGGGAGCGCGGGCGGGGGAGGAGCCGAGGGACGCGCCGGCAAAAAACATCCCTGGATTTCTGCTGGAAAAATCCAGGGGAAAGATTCAGCACCTGGAAGGCACCTACGGTACTGCAGGGAATGAGGAGAATCCAAGGATTTTGGCTCGTTGACGGCTGGGAAGAAGCTCCGGGGGTGGCACCAGGACAAACTGCCCCCCAGTTCTCGGGTGATTTGTGTTCCATGGGGGAGATTCCTGCGGCTCCTGGAGACTGGAAGCACCAAAATCCATCCAAACCTTCCCTTCTGCCCTTCCAGTCCCCCCGGAGCTGCCACGCGCTTCCCTGCGGGAAGGATCCGCCTTGAGCTGGTGGGGGAAAACCTGGGCGTTCCCAAATAAAAACCTTGGGGTTCCCAAATCCAAACCTTGGGGTTCCCAAACCCAAACCTGGGGAATCATAAACCCGAACCCGAGGGTTCACAATCCAAAACCTTGGGATTCACAACCCCAAATCTGGCGTTCCACAAACCCAAATCCAGGGAATCATAACCCTAAACCTGGGTAATTTTAAACCTAAACCTGGGGGTCCGTAAACCCAATCCCAGGGATCCACAAACCCAAACCTGCGGAATAACAAACCCAAACCTGGGGGTTCACAACCCCAAATCTGGGCAATCATAAATCCCAAGATGAGGGTTCGCAATTCCAAACCTTGGAGCCCACAGATCCAAATCTGGGGTTCTGCAAACCCAAACCTGGGGAATCATAAACCGAAACCTGGGGGTTCAAAAAGCCAATCCCAGGGGCCACAAATCCAAACCTGGGATCTACAATCCCAAATCCGGGCCATCATGAACCCAGACTGGGGGAAGAGCCCGGATCCTGCCACGTTTCCATTGCTCCATCAGCTCCTTCTCCTTCCTCAGCCCCGGGACCTCGTGCCGGGCGTTTTCCTTCCTCAAACACCCCAGAAATCCAAACCACAGCTCCTGAGAAAATCAGCTTTATCCCAGGAGAAATCCCGAACTTCTGCACTCCGGGGTTTTTGGTTGGTTTTTTTTTCTTTTTTTTTTCTTTTCTGGGGGAGCATTTTCTTGCAAAGGGGATTTTTTTATGGAAGATGTGATTTGCAGAAGGAATTTTTGGGTTACGTTATTCCCTCTCTTTTCTGCCAAGAAAGGAAAATCAAACCTCTTGATCTGGCAGAGATTTACCCCTAGGAAGAGTCATTAATATGAAATTAAATGAAATAAAATTAATTCAGCTCTGCAGCCCATTTTACACCCAGCCCCCACCTGCCAGGGCTCCGTTCCAAACCCCCACCCGGAGTCACGAGGATGGATTTTTCCAAAATAGCCTTGGAATGATTCTTAAACATCCCCCGAAATGCGACTGAAACTCACAAAGCACAGGAAACTCTCCGTGATTCCAGGCCTGGGTCATCCCTGGGTTTTCCAGCAGCCTGGAATGGGCTGGATTTGCCAAGGTCGAGTGAAAATTTCCAAGGAATTGGGCTCCAGCAGAAACCAGCTCCTGTTTCATCATCATCATCATCATCACCTTGGAAACGTGGGAGAGGAGGCTGGAGTTTTCCTGAAATCCAGTGGGATCCAGCACCAATTCCCTGACCAGGGACCAGGAAACTGAACCTGCTGCCGCAAGAATTCCCTCCATCCCAACCTTTCCCAGCTCTTTCCTCCAGGAGCACTTCCAGGTGGGAGCTCTTGGTGACGAACACCGGGAATTCCTTGGGAATGGGCTCAGGATCCCCTTGGCTGACTGGGAATCTCTGGTCTCCACTGCCTGACACCGCGACCCGGGCGTTCCAGCCTGGAGCTGTGTTTTTGTGGGAGGAGATCCCGCATTTCCCACCTGGGCAGGGCGAGGAGGGGTTTTCCCGGTCCAAAACAATCCCTAAAAACTGCCCCAGTGACGTTTTACCAGGCGGGAAGGATCCACCTTCTCTCTTCTTCCAGTTGGCTCAGATGCCTCCTTTGGGATGGGCGGGAAATGCCTGGACACTGCACACGTGGGAACCTCTGGAAGGTGTGGGATTGGCCCCTGGTTTGGAAAAGAACGGAATTGCACAGGCCAGGGAATGCTGTCCCAGCACGATCCAAAGCCTGGATGTTTTGCCTCATGGATGGGAAGCGGTGTGAGGCGCCGTCCCTGCTTTCCCTTTGGGAATTCAGATGGATCTGGAGAACCCCCTGCAGGAACAGCAGGGTTTGCAGGAAAAGGCAGGATGGCCTTTTCCAATGGTTTTTTTTTTTTTTTTTCAGCAAAGCTGTTTCAACTGGAAGTCTTCCCTCTGCTCCAGAGAATCCCAGACTGGTTTGGGTTGGAAAACCCATCCAATTCCACCCCCTGCCGTGGGCTGGGACACCTTCCATAGCCCTGGATGCTCCAAGCCCCATCCTGGGATGCTTCCAGGGATGGGGCAGGATTTCTTTTTCATGGAAAAACCCCCCTCCAACCCTTGGCTGCCTGTTGGAGGTGCAGGAATCATTTTTAGGAGCTGTTTAGGAGTTGAAAACCCGCAGGAAGGACTCGTCATGGAAAAAAAAAAAAAAAAAAAAAAAGAAGCATCCAAAATAACTCAGTTGGAATTTTGGGAATAACAACCCCCCCCCCCTCCGTGACCAGGTGTGACAACCCCGCTCACCTGGGGGAGATTTAGGGATGAAACCAAACGTGGAAAAGTGTCCAGGAAAGGGCCCAAGGGTTTGTCTTGGTGTCTGAGGATCCCCCAGACTGTTGGACCAGGAATCCAGGAGGATCCAGTGCTCCCAGAGCTGCCGGCAGGGCCTGGAGTTGCTGGGACCCCGTTCCCGGCTGGAGCTCCGCTTGTTGTGATACCTCATCCTTTTATTTTATTTTCCCTCCTTTTCCCTCTTTTTTTTTTTTTTTTTTTTAATTTTATTTTTAAATTTTTTAAGACCCAGAGCTTGTGCACTCGGCCACATCCAGGTTTTTTTTGTTGTCCCTGTGGAATGAAGAGCAATCCACAATCCAGATTCCAGCCCCTGCTCCCTTTGGGATCGCCGAGCCCAAGGCAAGGGAAGCCCGGGGTGTTCCTGGGGGGAAGAAAGGGATGATTTGGAGGGATCCCGGTGCCCCTCTGCCCTGAGCCCCCCCAAACCCTCCCAGGGGCGGGCGAGGGGCTGGATTCCAAAATCCAAGGCTTCTCCCACCCTTGGAAAGGCACAACGCCCTCTCCAAAGCCCCTGGATGCAGAGGGAGCCTCTGGAGCGGGACGGGGGTGGGAGGCCGGGTCTGGAATGCTCATCCCATTCCAGCGCCGCTGTCACACCCAGATCCCGGCGCTGAAAATCGGGAATTTTCTCCTGCCCTGCAGCAATTCCCGACTCCAAGGGCCTCTGGAAGGAGGGGCCTGGCGAATGTTTAAGAGCACTTTGAAGTTGGTGGCCTTGTTTTCCTTTAAAGGGCTTTGACCTTCCCCGTCTCCAAATTGTCCCTGTCCCCACCCGGAAATCCCAGGAACGAGCACCTGGATGGGTGGAGGTTATCCAGGACTCAAGGATCTGTCACTCAGCTCCAACGTTTACGCCTCGGATCTCTCTCGGAAAAAAAACCCTCCCGAGGAGCAGCTCCCCCGGGGGAAGCAGCAGCTCCAAGGTTGGGAATTTATCCTTGGATTTGGTCGGCGGCGGCAGCGGGGAAGTAAAACGTGGAGGAAAAGCAGCAGCGCGTTGTTTGGAAGCAGCCAGGTTGAAGTTTGGGAATGCTCATGCCGTGAAAAAATTTCCGTTCCCAACGGAGGGGTTTTATCCATCATTAACGAATCTTTAATCACAGCCTCTGCTTTTAAAAGGCATCAAAATCCCCCCCGAAAAATTTTGAGGGGGCACGAAAGGGTCTGGAATTAAAAGTAGGATGAGGGATTAAAGGCAAGGAGAAGCTCCCAGAGCTCATCCAGAAATTCCAAAGCCCTTGGGGCTGAGGCTGGAAGCAGCGCCAGGGGTGCCGTGGATAAACCACCCAAGGACGCCCCATTCCAAACGTTTTCCAGCCTAAAATCCCCCCCAAAAATTGGCGTTGGAAAGAACCCCCTGACCCAGGAGAGCCTGGGAAGGGCTCAGGGCCCAATTAATTCTTGGCAATGAGTTAATTGCTGTTAATGGAAGAGGCGACACCACCACAGCGCAGCCTGCAGAGGCAGCGGGCCGTTCCCAGGACTGCCGCGCTCCTCTCGGATCCCTCTGGATTTCTGGGAGCCGGGATGGGCGCAGAGACCTCACCCAGCTGCCTCCCCAAACCCCTGCCCGGGGCTAAACTTGGATCGATGACAGATTCCTTCCGCTTCCCAAAAAAAAACCCACCCCCCCCCACGGCGGCAGAGAGACAGCGGTGGGAGCTGGAGCATCCGCGGGAGCTCCAATCCCACATCCGAGCCGCGGGGACGGGTTTGGGACGGAGCCAGGAGGGTGGGAATGTTTCGAAGCCGAGCAAAAGGCGATTTTCTACCTGTGTCCTGTTTTCTATGTGTGTGTGCGTGTGTGTGCTCCTTTCTTAACGTCCGACTCTCGTGTTTTTGCGGTTTCTAAAAGCAGGGCCGACGGCCGGGAGGGCGCTCGTTGTTTTTGTAAAATATTCCTGGCAATTTCCCCCTTTTCCCCCCCGGCTCCCGCCAAAAAAAAAAAAAAAAAAA
>WBMZ01006471.1:14335-24506 GCA_013400975.1 Atrichornis clamosus
AAAAAAAAAAAAAAAAAAGGAGGGAAAATCTGAATTATTCGCATTTTAATTGGCTTGTACCTGCATGTACAATACTGGGGCAGCAAGTGGAGATGATTAAAGCCAGCTTGAAAACTTCTTGTGTTTAAGTTCAGCTTTTCAAAGCATCCAATTCCAAACATCCTCCACAGATCCACTGGGAAGGAGGGGAAAGGAATGAAGAACTCTTGTTTTCCCCCTGGGAAAAGCAGGTTTTGACTCGAGGAAAGAAATCCCAGGATGAACGTGCAGAGTTCCAGCATCCCACGAGGAGCTGAGCTCTGCCTGCAGCTGCAGAGCCACCCACAAAACCTCCCTGATTCCCAAGTTTTCCTCAGGAAAGGTGGGAAGGGAGCTTTTCCCAAGGACATGGAGTGCCAGGACGAGGGGCAACGGCTTCCCACAGGGATAGGTGGGATATTGGGAAGGAATCCCTCCCTGGGAGGGCGGGGAGGGGCTGGGATGGAATTCCCAGAGAAGCTGTGGCCGCCGCATCCCTGGGAGCGTCCAAGGAAAGGTTGGATGTGACTTGGAACAACCTGGGATAGGGAAAGGTGTCCCTGCCCAGGGGAGGGGTCTGGAATTCTGCAATTCCATGATTTTCACTCTTACTTAACATCTTTAGATGAGCCTTGACCAGGTTGTGTTGCCCCCGAGTGTAAAGCAACGACGAAATCATTTAATTAGCGCTGTAATTAAACAATTTAATTCCTTCAGCAGCAGGAATGCTGCTCCCACTTCTCCCCCCAACCCAAAGCGGAGTTTTTTTGGATATCAAGGCGTCAGTTTTGGATTGTCCCCGGGTCCTGGCAACCCTCAGCTCCCTGATTTCTGGGACACAGCCCAGAGCACCCAGAATTGGGGTCGGTTTGGGATGAAATCCCCCCCCCCAAAATCCCCACACCTGGAACGACCAACTCCCCCAGATATCCTGGGATGCGCTGGATAAAAACCAAGAGGAATCCAGCAGAGGTTCCACTGCAATTCTTTTATTTGGGAATTTACATGTCCACAGGAAAAAGCAGACCAGGAAGTCTGGCTTTTGGATGACTCCAAGCAAATTTGGGTTCGACTGGAGATGAGGAAAGAAAAATCTGCCTAAGATTAAAACATCCCAAAGCGAGCCAGGAAAAGGAGGAGGAGGGGGGAGGAGAACCAGGATTACACAGGAACAACAACAACAACAACAACGAAAACAACCCCCCCCTCCCAAAAAAAATACGAAAAAAGTATAAATTAGGATGTCCGAGTCGTTTTAAAAGTGTAAGAAAACTTGCAGAGGGCCCGGAGCCCCGGAGACGTCAACTCTTGGTGGATTTGTTACACGTGAAATCCATCCAAATTCCACCAGGAGCCGGAAAAAAAGCCGCTCTCAAGTGCAAGGTTCACATTCCATGGGTTTTGCCCCCCGCCCCGGGCGAGATTCCTGCTTGCTCAGGGGGGCAGGGAGAAGGGTTTTCCCAAGGACTTTGGTTCCAAGGAGGGCTGGGAGCAGGGAGAGCTCCGCTCGTGGAGGAGGTAGCAAGGCTTGCTTGCCCCTGGGCTGGGGGGAAAAATTCCAATTCCTCAGCACCAACCGAGGTTTCCCAACCCCTCTCCTTCCCAAAAATCCGCTAACACTGGAATTGAAGTGCTCAAGCCCGGCTTTCCAGGCGGGACGAAGCCGGGATTTCCCAGTCCCAGGTGCCCAGCAGGACATCAAGTGCTACCCAGGAGCTTTTTGTGGAGGTTTTGTGCAAGGAGGGGGATCCACCCCACGTGTGCATTGGCTGTGCTGAGGGTTGGGAATTCGTGTCCTGGGCACGGAGCTGGCGCCGGGACAGGGAAAAGGCAGAGATGGAGCTCAGGGATGGAAAAAGAACACCCTGAATGTCTCATGGAGCAGGTTTGGAGAACAGAACAAGGCAAAAAATGGTCACAAAGCGAGGGCTCATTTCCACATGGGAGAGCTGAGGGATTGGTTGCTCCCCTGGGATCCTCCTCCACCCATGGACTGTCCGTAGCCCATCATTCCATTGGCTCCATAGAAGTTCATCCCGGCCATCTGCTGGGACATCTGCAAACGGGAGAGGACAGAGGTCAGGGATGGCTCCTGGGCTCTGGCTCCCAAAAATATCCCCAGTTCTCCCAGAGAGGAGCGGGGCGTGGCTCCCAAGCACGGGAGGGCACCAGGGCCGGGTCAGGATGGATATCAGCAGGAATTTCTCCCGGAAACGCTGGTCAGGCACTGGAAGTGCCCAGGGGGGGTCTGGAGCCCCTGTCCAGGGAATGCCTGGATGTGGCACTCGGTGCCAAGGCGGGGATTGGGCACAGCTTGGGTTTCATGCCCTGGGAGGGCTTTTCCAACCTCGGTGATCCCGGGATTCCCAGGAGCTCTCAGTTCACCCCCCCCACGAGCCCAATTCACCTGATCCCACGCCGACCTCATCCCAACCAAACACAACCCCCTTCATCCTTGGAAAACCCCCCCGTTACCTGCACCACCACCCCTCCCCACTCCCAGAAAAACTCGGGAAAGCCTCCAGCTCCCATCCCAGGTGCCTCCCAGCCCTCCCGGCCGTGATCCCCCTCACCTGGGAGATGTTCCAGTGCAGCTGCTGGGCCGGCTGGACCCCGAACACGGCCGGGGGCACCGCGGCCACTCCGGCCACCAATCCCGGCTGCTGGGCCCCCATCATCCCGTTGGGAACGCCCAGCACGTTCCCCACGTATCCCGCCGGGATGGCCACGGGCGTCACCATCCCCGTGGCTCCGGGCTGGGCCAGCATCCCCACGGATGGGGCCATCATGCCCCCCATCATGCTGCTGGAAGGGGGCACTCCTGGGAAGCCGGGATACGGAGCCGCGGGATAACCCATCTGGGCCGGGGCCATGAACATCGCTCCTGGGAAAGGCAGGGGAGGGAGCAGGGAACCAGGGATGAGTTTGCTGGAGGTGGAGTGGCAGCATTCCAGTCACGGCTTGGCCGGGACATCCAGAGTGAGCTGCTCCTTGTGCTGCTCAGGGTTGTCGAGAAAGGTGGAGAGGGAATTCGGGCAGGGACATGCGGGAATGGCTTCCCACTGCCAGAGGGCAGGGTTAGGTGGGATACCGGGGAGGAATTCCTCCCTGGGAGGGTGGGGAGGGGCTGGAAGGGATTTCCCAGAGGAGCTGTGGCTGCCCCATCCCTGGAAGCGCCCAAGGCCGGGTCGGACGGGGCTTGGAGCGCCCCGGGATGGTGGGGGTGGAACGGGACGAGCTTCACATTCCCCTCCCACCCAAACCATCCCGGGATTCCCAAGGAGCACCTCCATTCCCACTCCCCCTGGCAGCTGCCGGCTCCCAGGACCCCCCCAGCACCCGGGGGCCTCTCCCCAGGCCCGGCCCATCCCGGGATTACCTTGTGCCGGCAGCGGAGGCGTCTGGGAGCCGTAGAGGGACAGGATGGAGGCTTTGGAGAGCTGCTTCTTCCCCACCTCCTCCCCTCGGCCTCCCGGCTCCGGGAACAGGTTCAGGTTTTCGGGAACGCTCCCGGCGCTTCCGGAGGTTGGCATAGAGCCAACGGCCTGGGACAAGGGGCGGGATCAGTGCCGAATCCAGCACCAGGGGAAAATGGAGGTTGCTTTGGGCAAGCGTCTTTTCCCCAGGGATGTGTCGTGGTTACGGCTCCAGCAGGGAATGAGGGCATTCCAGGAGTCAACTGAGGAAAATTTAGATTAAGGAACACGTTTTTTCCAATGTGTGTGGGATGAAACAGTGGCAGAGTTTTCCCAGAGCGGCTGTGGCTGCCCCATCCCTGGAATGTCCGAGGCCAGGCTGGACAGGGCTTGGAGCACCCTGGGATCGCTGGGATTGGATGAGCCGTAAGATCCCTTCCAGCCAAAATTCCCCCGTGGTTC
This sequence comes from Atrichornis clamosus, assembly GCA_013400975.1. Lineage (NCBI taxonomy): Eukaryota > Metazoa > Chordata > Aves > Passeriformes > Menuridae > Atrichornis > Atrichornis clamosus. The sequence goes on from WBMZ01006471.1 coordinate 18,232, forward strand.
CGTGGCCTACCCAGGCTCTGCCAAGCACCAACATTCCCAGCTCACCTTCCTGGAGTCCGAGCTGGATCCCACGGATGCAAAGAGGTCCAGGTCCTTCTCCAGGCTGCTGGGCCGGCCGTTGGAGACGGGAATGGGCACGGGAGCGTCTGGGAAGGACAGGGATGAGCTGGGTGTCCCCACGCGTCCCCTCTGAGGGCCAGCAGTGCCACCCAGCCCAGTGCCAGGGCCTCCCTCATCCCTCTGGAGCTGGGAAAGGGCTGGAGCAGCACTCGGGAAGTTCGCCCTACAGGTACTACTCCAGAAAAAAGGGAAACACGAGGAAAAATATCCCCAAGGAGCAGCTCCGGGAGCAGCTCTGCACTGGAGCAGCTGAACGCTCCAATATTCCTGCAGGATTCCTCCTGGCATTCACTTCACGTGGAAAACTAGGCCTGAAAGCTCCTCAGATTCCCAACAATTCCCATAAAATCCTTACCAAGTCCCAGCAAATCCATGACTGGCTCGGATTTAGGAGAACTTTTCCTGGACTGCTGAGTTTCTTCCTTCTTTTGGGGCTGGAGGGGGGAGAAGAAACAACACAAACCTCGTCCAGTTTTTGGGTTCACTCTGAAATGCCAGAGGTTTGAATGAGGTTATCCCTTAAAATCCCTTTTTTCCGGTGGATTTAAGTGAACGAAAGTCAAAACTAACGGTGGAATTCTCTGTGCTCATCCAAAAGGAGAATTCCAGAGTGGATATCCCGTTGTTTTATTGCCCCCACAGGCTGGATCCCACTGTCAGACCCAGGCAGGCTCAAAATTCGGGAGCAGGAGCTGCTGGAGCTGGAAAACCAGCAGGGAATAGCTGGATTCCAACCCTCACATCTGCTCAGTGTCTGCTGGGCACAGCCAAACAAGTTCCCGTGACTCGGAGCATCCAGGGAATGACCAGGCCAGGAAAAGGCTCCCAGAACAGGCTGGATTCCCTGGATTCCCGGTGCTCTGCCTCAGGAATGTCCCTCCCACTTCCCCACCGCTTCCTTACCATTTTCACCTTCTCAAAGATGATGGGTTCCAGTTTTTTTTCCGGCTCGTTGCTCCTTTTCCATTTGTCATCCTTCTCTTTCTGTGAGGGGAACAAAAAAATCCCTGGAATGAGGGGGAATCATCCCAGCAGGAGGAATGTCACCCCCGGTGCTGTGACTGAGCTAAAAACCCTCCAACCACAGCTCAAAATTCGGAATTCTCCTGCTCTGAGCAAGGCACTGGACAAGAATTCCTCCCGTTGGAATGTTCCCAACCCTGGGAAAAGGGACAGCCCGCGGCACGGGCAGCATTCCCGGTGTTAATTGAGGTGTTAATTGGCACCTCCAGGCCCCTCCCGGGCTCACCCTGAAGGCGTTGATGTCGATGCTTCTGTCCATGTATTTTTTCTTCTCGTATTTCTCCCGGATAAAACTTTCCACGGCTCTGCAGCAGCTCGTTAAGGACAAAGAATTCCAGGAGGGAAGCTTTCCATGGAGTTATTTGACAAGCAGGGAACAAGGTACAGGCTGTAACTTCGTTAAAGGATTGTTTAAAGAGCATTTCCAGCTGTAACTTTCTTAAAATAATTCCTGGAGTGTTGGATCCCGGCTCCTTTTGCCTCTGGGTTATTCCAGGCATGGCAGGGCAGTAAAAAGGGGAATTAAATCAGGGTCTGGATTCTTCCTGGGGTTTTTTTTCCCCCCCGTGTTTTCTGTTTGCCCCACATCATTCCCGGATCCTGCACCTCAGGCAGCGGATTAAGGCAAAAAACAAAAGAGATGGTGGAAAGGTGCTCCTGTGGGATTTTTTTTTTAAGGATTTTATCCTTATCCCCCTGCTCACTCTGCACTGGAAACCCTCCTGCAAAATTCCAGCTTTTTCCGGAACTTCCATCGCAGAATTCCAGCCTGGTTTGGGCTGGGAGAGACTTTAAAGCTCCTCCAGTTCCAGGGGCAGGGACACTTTCCACCATCCCAAATCCAACCTGGCCTTGGGCACTCCCAGGGATGGGGCGGCCACAGCTTCTCCGGGAATTCCATCCCAGCCCCTCCCCACCCTCCCAGGCTGGAATTCCTTCCCAAAATCCACCCCCCCACCCTTATCCTGTCGCTCCATCCCTTGTAAACGACCCCTCTCCATCCCTCTGGGAGCTCCCTCAGGTCCTGGAAGGTCACGGCGAGGTTTCCACAGCCTTTTCAACACTCCGCGCTTTGGAAAATCCCACCCTTCCCTTCTTTCCAGGCTCCAAATGGTATCCCAGCTCCCCACCCTCCAGAACTCTGCCAAACCCCTTCCCCGCTCCCAGGGAACTCCTCCTCCTCCTCCTCCTCCTCGAGGAGGTTGAACTGCAGAGCTCCAGGATGGAAAGGCGCCGTGGGTTTTTTTCCAGGAAAAAAGAAGGATGCTGGTCTGTCTGGGGCCTCCGGAAGTTCTCGGGCAGGAAGGCTTCATAGAGACGATTGGCTTTGCCATTCCCCATCTCCTGCACGCACTGGAATTCAAAAAAAAAACCCTTGGAATTTTGCTTCCCCGGGCATTAAAGCTCTCCCACCGCATCCCAGGCTCCCAGGGAAGCCCATCCCGGAGAATTCGAGGCTGGGAGATCCTTCTGGAAGCCTCTCTTCACCCCCCTCCAGGGGAATCCCCTCCAATCCCCTCCCGTCCAATCTGTCGATCCCAAGAAATATTTGATCCAAGGCGAAGATAAACATCCCACTAGCAATCCCAAATCCCTCTGGAAATCCCCGGGAAGCTCAAGGAGAGGAGGAGGACAGCAGGAATTGGAGATTTCACAGAGATTGGCAGCTCCTCTGCTGTCTGCTGATCCTGGAATGCTGACATTTTCCCTATCCCAGCTGGATATCCTCTTCCTCCTTCACTTCCCACATTTTTGGGGCTGTTCAGGCTTTCACTTCCAAGTTTACGGAGTGAAAAGATCCCATTCCTTATCCCAGCCCTCACCTGAATCTGTTCCTGTGTCCACTGGTCGAGGTTGACGGATTTGACCCTGGATATGTGAACTCCCAGATTCCTGTGGATCCCGGCACAGCGGATGCAGATGAAGACCCCGATATTCCAGGATGCCCATCGTGGCCCTGGGAAGAGACAGCCAGTGTTTCCCACCAAAACCCATCCCTGGTTTTTGCCCGGAGCAACTGGGAAACTGCACCGAATGAACTGGGATTGAGGATCCGGGTTGGAAGCTGGAATTCCACGCCAGCAGGATGTTCCCAATCGTTATCCTCGGGGATTTGTTGCCTCCCTCTTCCATCCATACAAACCAAACAGCTCTGAGAGGAAGAGGGAAGAAAACAGGGATTTAAACCATCCCAAACATTCCAACCCCCCGGAGTTCTGCCACGTCCATGGAAGTCTGTATCCTGCTTTTTTTTTTTTTTCCCCCCCCCTTCTTTCCTGGATATTGCAGTGGGATCAGCTCCAGAAGATTCCCTACAGCAAGAGCCACTCGGAATCTCCAAATCCCTGTGCAGGAATTCCCAGCTGAGCCAGGAGAGCAGCACCAAGCCCAGGATCTGCCCCCTCCTCCCCCAAAACCAATCCCAGCACAAGGAATGAGCAGTTCACTCCACAGTTTCCGACATTCCCGGTTTTCATGCGGCTTGGGCAGGCAGGAGAACTCCAAGGTGTGGATGGGAGATCATGCCAGGGATCGAAAAAATCCACGAGGGAAAGATTCACAGGCTTAGATCCACCCAGGAATCCCAGCAGGGCGTCATCCAGGGAAAAAACGAGAGAGAGATCCACAGGAATTCCCACTCCTCTCCCTCCATCCCGCTGAAGGAAGATTTCAGGAATATTTCAAAATGAAACTCCCCCAGCCCCAGCTCAGGATCCAGCTCCCAGCACAAAGTGGAATCCCAGTGCACGGAAAACTGGGAAAACACAGGATTAGGGACCAAACGGCCTCCACCAGCCCCTTTTCCAGACATTTTTGTGGATGATGAGGAGTTATCCTGATTTTCTCGCCACTGCTAAAACAGCAAAGCCTCGAGTGAAGGAGAGGGATGTGGGAGGTGGGGGGGAAAAAGGGGGGAAGTGCAATTCCCAATCCCTAAAAAAAGGAGTGCTGTGTTTGAGGCTCCGGGTCTGCTGTTAACACTTGAATTCCCATTTCCAGGGAAAGCCCGGAGCATCCTCAGGGATTCGGTGCTGTTAATGCCACCCAGAGCAAAGGTATCCAACCCCGAACAGGGAACTCCAGGACCTGTTCCAGGGAATTCACTTCCCAAATGCCTTTGTTAAATCTCCTGGCTTTTCCTGCCGTTCTTTGCCGCTTTTCCCCTCCTTGGGAATTTAATGGAGCTGAGGAATTCACTTCCCAGCTTTGGGAAAAGCCCTGAATAGAAGCACATCCCATTCCTCAATCCCTTCCTCCACCAAAACACAGGAACGAATCCAAGCAGAACCCACAACTCTAACAACACCCGGCAAAAAAAAAACTGGAGTAAAAGCCTCGCTCGGGATTGTTTGATTCCTCCATGGAATTCTCCCCTGGATCCACCCCGAGGGCTCTAACGTGAGAGCGCTGGCAGGATTATCCCGGGATTCAAGGTTAGGTTTAAATTCCGGATATATTTAGCCTTGATAGGACTAAAAGGATTCCTGGAATAATCAGCTCACTGCTTTTGTCACATGGACCAGCTGAAGCCGCCACCACCTCCCACTGAACCATGACTCAGGAATGCTGGCCCTTCCGGAATAACCCGGGAATAACAGCTGGAAGCACCGCTGCAGCTCCCGGATCCCAGCTCCTGGAAGAGCCCAGCGTGGAGCAGCTTCTTGGTTATGTCAGGGAATATTGCAAAGAAAATGAAAATTTTCCCGGATTTTCTCCCAGGAATAAAGGCGTCCTACGAGCGGGGCGGGGGGAGCTCTTCCCGTGGGGATATTCCAGCCGGGATTTGGGTGTCCTTGCAGGAAAAGCTTCCGACCCAGAGGTGGAACAGAGGGATCCGGGCACGAGGGGTTGCTTTTGTCCAGAGCCAGGCACAGATTTGGGACCCCAGGAGCCAAAATCCTGCTCCGTGACATGAGGAGATTCCCGGGAGGATTTCGGGATGGTTTTCCAAAATACAAACCCTGGTGGGATCGGGTGGGATCCAGCAGCCTCTTCCCAGAGTTCCAGCCGAACGAAACCAACGTTCTCACCTCCAAATTCCTCAAAAATCCCTCGTTTTGGGGGTGTGGGGGGGAAGGGTTTGGTGCCGACGGGAACAACTTCCCACTTCCCTCTCCGGAGCAGCTCCCACAAAAAACGTCGGATACGGATCCCCACCTCACCAAGAGTTCAATCCCCCCCCAAAATCCAAATTTTACCACCCTCTGAAAGAAGGAAAGGCTGCTTTGGGGTTTCCTTATCCCTCTTCCCCCCCTCAGGAATCCCAGGCCTTCGCAGGAAAGAGGGAGAGGCAGAAGAATCCACAGGGGTGGAAAACGTTGCTTCCAAGAGCTTCCATTTTTCCCTAAAAACCTTTCGGGCTGTTGTGCTTCTCCCGGAACCTCCCTGAGCCAGGCCCAGCGAGGGCCTGGGCTCTGATTTCTCCCAGAAAAGGCTTTATAGCATCCGGTTTATCCCAAAAAATCCCAAATTTCAGGGCCCTGGGGCCTTTGTTTGAGTTGGTTCGGTTTTGGTTTTTGTGGGTTTTCTTTTTTTGTTCCATTTGGGTTTGTTTGTTGAATTTTGGGGTGTTTTGGGGGGGTTTTTTTGGGTGTTTTTCGGCTTGTTTTGGGCCTTTTTTGGTTTTGTTTCTTTTTAATTTGGTTGTTTTGTTGTTTTCGTGGTTTCCTTGTTTCGCTTGGGGTTTTTGGGTTTGGTTCTTTATTTGTTTTGCGGTTTTTGGGGGGTTTTTTGCATTTTTTTTGGTTGGTTTGGGGTTTTTTTGGTTCCATTTGGGTTTTTTTGGTTCGGTTTTTTATTTATTTTGTGGTTTTTGGAGGAGCTCTTTGTGGGTTTTTTTTTTGTTTGTTTTTTTTGTTTTGGTTTGGGTTTTGGGGGGATTCGTTTTGTTTGGGGGTTTTTTTTTGAGTTTTCGTTTCTTTTTAATTTGTTTTTTTGTTGTTTTCGTGGTTTCCTTGTTTCGCTTGGGGTTTTTGGGTTTGGTTCTTTATTTGTTTTGCAGTTTTTGGGGGGGGTTTTTGCATTTTTTTTGGTTGGTTTGGGGTTTTTTTGGTTCCATTTGGGTTTTTTTGGTTCGGTTTTTTATTTATTTTGTGGTTTTTGGAGGAGCTCTTTGTGGGTTTTTTTTTTGT